>JABASF010000054.1:0-86727 GCA_019776145.1 Harlomillsia oculata | reverse complement strand
ACTCCAAAAATCAAAATTCAAATTGACAATTTGTGCTATGCTAATTCAAAATTGTAATGCTAAAATCGTAAAACTTGCTTGTTCGCTTCCAAAGTATTAAACGGTATTGTAGCAAAACTCAAAGTAAGTGCAGTGAATGATAAATAATGTACAGACAAAAAATTTAGCATCGCCTTTTCGACATTGTTTACAACATGATCTGAAGTTCAATATATAATTTCATTTTTTTCTTGATAAAAATTCATTTTTGATGTACTATGCATGCTATAGTAGTGTATGTGAACAATTGCAAAAACCTTCGCATTAAGAAGGATCTTCTAACCTAATGTAAAATCTGCCCACTCAGTTCATTTGTGCATGTAATTACAGCTTTGGTCTGTAAGAGTTGACATGGATGATCGAAGTTGTAGTAGTTTCACAACATTGTATGCCAATAAGGCGGTACACAGAAGCCGCTTGGTGATGAGAATCTCTATAATTTTTTTGATTGAATCAAAGAAGCTTCTTCATCTTATTTTACAGCAAAACCACAATAATCGATTACAATAGAAGCTTTAATCAAATTACCACTCGAAATTGGCAATCAGGTTTGTTGGCCTGTTGGTGTGGCAAACAAATTATTTCTATGGGTAAAAGTACGTTCTAATGTTTTTGTCTCTAAATATGGTCAAACCACAAAGATGCAATTTAATGAAACATACATCATTAAAACTAAAGAAAATCAAAGCAAATCGAATTACAGGAAGGAAAATAAAAACCAATGCTTTGTGGTTGATTTCCATTCTTAAAAGAAAACAACCATGCGGTTTCTTCATACCAAGATGTCAGGTAGCACTTTGGAGTAGCACATTGATGACATACAAGATACAAGTTGTTTGCAAAATTAATGTTAGCATGTCACGAAGGTCAACATAGCACAATAAAATAAACATGTTGCGCTTCTGCTCTGTAAGATAATTATTTTCTCAGATATGGGAATGTGAATCTTATGATTTTGATGCAATAATAATAAACTGTTACAGACTGATGCATTGACGTCAAAAGTCACAAACAGACATGTACACTATGCACACAAAGATGACCGTTGAAACCATCAACTAACTGTCCTTCTTTATACAAAGTAAGAAAATGAGTTTTTTGTCGTAAATAATTTAACAAAAAACTGGTCACATTTGTGTTTTATTTGACTGATTTAGTTACCAATATTTTAGTCTTTTTCTCTCCTCACGTTACATGGTGCACGCAAGGATTTTATCCAGTAGCTCGTTGAAGTGACAATGGAACCTGAAACGCATTTTGAGGAGCATGCTCATCATAAAAATTCCACATAAATCCCATCGCACCTACAAAAGGCGCAAGACAGTAGGTTGTTCCACGCAGGTAAGTCTGATCACATCAAGAATCGGATCATAATTTGTCAGCTCGACTCAAGTCCTAAGTGGGCAAGTTTACACGTCCACTCCAGGAAGCAGAACAAAAACCTCCCGAGTCTCAAGAGCTCAATGGGCTCCAAAGGACGTTTTTGGACGAGGAACCACCTGTGAGTTGCGCTGATCATTATCACCCAAGACACAGATAGACAGATGAGACAAGAAGATAGGGTGCCCTATCTTTCAAAACTTAAATCATGGAATTTAATCAAATTGCTCAGGAGTTCTTATCATGTGAAGATGCAAAAGCTGCTCTTTTTATGCAGCTACCTAAAAACCCCTTTTTAAACTTCACATGAATGCTCGGCTCGGCTCACCTTTAACAACTTACATCCGACTCTTCTGGCAATTATGTATACTTTTTCATGTTTTAATTCTTAATAAACACTTTGGAATTTTTAGACTACGAATAATTTAGCGTTCGTCTTTTGAATCCTTGTGTGCAAAAAATGGAATCAATCATTCTTGTAGAATTTCTTTCACACAAGTCAAAGTGCAGTTGAACTTTGTTCTAAACGTAATATCGTTGCTCCTCTCAAGATTTTAAGCTCAGAATCAGAATGCTCAGTGGTCCAAAGTTATAAGGTATAGTTATAAAGACGGTGTACGTTATACACGAAGAAAATGAAGATTAGAAAGATCAATCCCAATTCCCAATAGCGGTTTCTAAGGAGCACTCTCTGCCCGTCATGTTGTTTGTAATGATCGATGGAGTCTAATGGTAGTTGAGCTCTGAGACCTGGTTCTGGATTCATGAGTCCATCACGCTTATCATCTCACCTTCAGATCTGCGTCCATTAGATAATGGACTTGGACTACTGGTTTATTCGTCCCTTGTGAGCCGGGTTTCACAATGGCACATCGGGACGCAAACTAGATGAAAGGTGCAGTTGAAGAACCAAATAGCCGCATGCACATCACTCCTCATCATTACTAACGTGATTATTCTCCAAGTTGGCCAACGTGCACTTCATGACTCTCGTAATAACAATATGCAAGTTAATGAGTCGTCGTGCCTTTCCAATCCCCATCAACATCTCGCTTCGTGCTGCCATCAGCTTGGGAACCTCAATTACTCACTCATTTTATTTCACCTCTTGGGTTGTGCTACGCTTGCTCCTATAACTTTGCTGGTATTTCTCCTTCGAGTCTTCTACTAAATGCTTCCCTTTTACTTGCATATGTATGCAAAATTGACACTTTATTCAAGTACGATCATTGCAACTTGCAACACTACCTACTCAAGTCACCGAGTCGGGAAATTGGTATACACGATTAGATATTAGGCAAATTGAACATGAATAATATTCCACATGGCATAGCCTGTTCAATAGCCCATGCAAATCGTTTGTTAACATTAAATTAGTTTGGGCGTCAAACTCACAAGCACCCGGATACGTTCAAGCTAATGGGTGCATGGCAACATGAGCAATCTAAAGGAAATTGTGGGGTTCCTCTTCTGCGAGAACTTCATTTCACTTGACTACTGGTCTTTTCCCTATCCAAATGAAATGAGATTCAAATGACTACAACTAATGATTCTCAACAGTAGCTCAATGATGGGGATACAGTCATTAACAATTTCTTCAATGAACAAAATAATTGCAGTGGACGAGCAAAATCCATGCGGTTACCAAAAACATAGTCTAGTAGCTGTAGAGCATGAATAAGGCGATCATCATTTTGACCGATTTTGACCACCTTTTGCCTCTTCTATTCAACGTGATCATGGTAAAATGAGAAAGCTCAAAGCCTGTCTTTCTCGAATATGTTATCAAGTTTATGAAAGCTTGGTTCAGTAGCAAATCTCTTACTTTTTCATTAATCGAAACCTCACAGGACGATTATTATTAAGTTGAACCGGCACTTTAGCTCAAAACCTTAAAGGGAAATGGCAGACGAATTAATAACACTAGTAATTTCTCATTTACGACTCGAGAACCATCAATTATGCATCAAGGTAAAGCATTAAGGTTTATCGTTCACAGATTAACTATCATCTCGTCTTAAAATCATTTTTGACTTAATGCTACATATAAAGACAAACTAAGGAAACAGTATTGTCGTTGTTAATTCATACGATTAAATGACTCATGTCAATGTCAATGAAATGACAAAATGCAGCATCGTACTAATGCAGAAAAAGGAAATCATAAACGATTTATTTGTTATGCAAACGAATTAAAACTATTACTACTTTTGTGAGTAAAAGCACGCTAAACGATAAAGAAGACTAAAAGAGATGAGACGTGTGTAGTCTAATAGGCCAAGTTTGTGAAGTGGAGGAAAGAAAGAGATATGCAGAGCAGAGATAATACTCATTAGAAGAAGTCTGATTGAGAAGAAGAAGAAGCGAGTTGGAGAGATTTTTGGATGAAGAAGACGATAGACGAGGATGACGACGACCACAAACGAAATGGTGATGCTGTGGGCATGACAAGTTGCAGCGTGGAGAATATTCATCACAATTGAATCTGTAATCACAGACCGGTGTGAGTGCTAACGGCTCTCAAATAGCCGCCTTGGCTCCGCACCGCCTTCTAATATACAGCGTATTAATACTCCACCGGCAGTTTACCTTTACCTTTATGTGTCGGGAATGCCGTTTACCTACCTACGTGCTCCCTTAACCTTTCAAGGAGAGAAATGGCTCGAAAGATGTGGATTAGGCGCATCTTCCTCCTCCTCGAGAGCACTTGAACATCATGTAAATGTTTTGTCTGCTTCCAACTGCTCTCTGCCTTTCATGTGGGGGGCCGCAAACTGTACTTTAAAAACTCAAATCTTTTCTGCCTTCAAGTCGACAACATTTTCTATTTACCACCGTATCATTATCACCTTGAAGCATAATCTGTATACAAATGCAATCAAAAAATTGTTCTTCAAGTTTGAACCAACCGGTCTTATGTCCCTGTGCTCATCGATCGTTTCGCTTCAGTAATTAATTATTCTGTCCAAACTTCGGTGACTTTGATTTAAAGAACAATTTGACGATAATGAGTACGTGTGTTTCGCGTTGCGATTGTTATTGTTTGCGTCTCCGGCTTTACTAATGTCTATACGTCTTCAACTTGTATTACATACTATTTAGTACCATTAGTATCATGTATATTACTAGTAATGCAGTATTGGAATTCGTCCCAAGTTTCCTTTCTGACTCGTAAAAACTTTATGCACAAAAAATATGGAAAAAGAAACATCAAATGTGCCATCTTCTTTGCATACTTATAAGCAAAGAGCAAGATGATGATTTTTTTTCAGAGTTTATTTTCCGTGTTTCCTTTACAATTTTTTTTTCTGCAGGGAGAAATTATTTTATTGAATATTCAAGCCGCGATGAAAATTGAGGTTGATATGCAAGACGTAAAGACATAATATGCGAAGTAATTTTTTCGTATGTTTTTTACGTTGGAGCAGTAGACAAGGTGATAGATTACCGCTTCGGTGGGTTTTGTGTTGGGCATGTTAGCACAAGGACTACTGACTACCTGTGAAAGGGTGGCTACCCCTTGACGAAATAGGGTAAGCAACTATACAATTATGAACTAGGCTCACATGAAGAGCGAACCAAAAACCTGTGACACCGCAAAGCCACAGGAAGTCACGAGAAATTTATGACAGTAATAAATTAAAAACTTGTCTGCTTGTTTCATTACGAGGTGACCTGCACAACTCGAATACGAGAATCATGAAATTTTTTTGTGTTTAACTAAGGCTAAGAAGACTGCCTGTCAGAGATTATAGTACCTTCTTTTAACCTCAACTTTAATCCCGCTACTATGCTATGAAATCCCTAAATTCACATTTCAACATTGAGTATCACAACTCACAACACTTCGCGCATCACGTCCATATACTGTATACATTATCGCGTAAAACTTAGATGATTCCTGAATAATTAGTACGTATTACATTGTTTTATCTGCTTCTAGTCTCTTACACCATTTTCAAGAAGGTAACTTGAACTTTTATAGGTTATCCGCTACAATTTTTTTAGTTTTGTGAATACCACATTCATTCGTATCATGGTATCATTTACTACACAGAAATCAGATAGAACACCACCATAGTGTCCACATTTTCAAAATTCTCATACATTTGCGATCGTACAGGTTTCCGAGGTTGCGGTAATAAAACATTTTACTAACTACTTATCGGTATAATGAGAACTAAAGTGTAAAAACTTTTGTAGTGCATTGTCACGCATCTTCCAGTGTGGATTTCACAGAGTCAAGAGCAGAAAGAGAGAGATTACGAGTTGAATGAGTAGCTAGAGAAGAGCAGAAGATCAAACGGAGAGATGAATGATGGAGGGGAGAGGTTAGAAAATTCACACAAGAACAAAGAGGAACAATGAGTTCAAGTGGTGTAGTCAACTTGGTTTTTGAAACATAAATCACTTTTCTAAAGAGCCTAGGCTGACCTATTATAGGAAGTGAAGGATTAAACTATGACTTTCAGTTGCAACTTTGCGAGCTTATGGACTTGAGAACAAATCGTCGTTTCGTTTCGTTTCATTATTGTATTTCAAAATTATAAATATCTGTTGCGTCAAGTTTCCCATGGAGAAAGTGTATGCAACTATTCATTTTTAAAAAAATAAGAAGAAAATCTTATGTGTCAAGTGTCATGAAGTAGTGAGTTCAATTCTCTCGTGGAGGAGGAGCGGTAGGAATAGTCTTCATGATGTGTGGGTGGCAAAATGTGATGTGCTCGTACATAGCATTTATTTGCAATTTGGGAGTTACTTTACTTGCTACTAACTGTAATAAGATCAAAAACACAAAGTGCCAATTTTGTGTTTTTTGGTGTCCCCTATTTTCATTGTGGGGCGAAATGCTTTAAAAATGTCATTATAATTAGTTTAGCATAGATCATCTCACTGTTCCTCCGTTTTCGTTATCTTATCGTACAACGAAGAAGCTGTTTTTTTTGTTTAAAGCCACACGCCTCCTTGCTCAATTCATAAAACCGCTTGTTGTTGTACAATGTGAATAAAAAGTAGTCAAATGTAATGAGATTCTGAATAAGATTTTGGTGAAGACGTGCTGATTTTCCTGAGATTTCTATAATGCAATAGGGAAGCCCAAAGTAGGTAATAAAGTTTGCAACTTGCAATTTTTCCTCAAAAAATTCCTAAAGAAGCACAACTACATAATGCATCGTTTGATGACGGTGGTCCTTATATGATATGACAATGCGGAATTATGGCTAATGAGTAAATGTAATTAGGGACTCAACATTGTCATTATTATCCACTACATGAAGATGATCACTCACGTTATGTTATATTATGATTATGACTTCTTCAGAAGAAAGATAATGGGCGAGGATTTCATGACTACGAGCTCACTTTATATTGTACTTGTGTATGACAATGCGTGCTGTTTACGAGCACAACAGTCTAACGTGCCAGGATGTATGGCATGAATGTGACACTTTGTGGTGTTCCGAACAGTCGACAATGTCAGACTCCTGCCACGAGTTGATAAGTTGGAAAAAGCCTTGTGTCAGAACGATACTTCCTGTGTGTCCAACACCAATCAGTGTGTTTGTGTGTGGCAAGTGAATGTGATGCATGGAGCAATCTGCATGTAATCCTAACAGCGTTACAGAGAGAGCCATACGAGTGATTTACGTGAGCTTGTCATGCACACTTTACGGCTTCGTCAGCCGACAGTCTCATTATCAACACGAAGAAGAACAAAGCCTTTTCTCATGCTCTGAACATATAGACCTTACCAACATTTACCTTTGCATTGTACATAATAGTCTTTCCACCTTATCCTTTCGTCTCTCTCGCTAGTGAATAGTCAAGTCCATCACATCACATGAACACCGGCACAAAACTACCATAAATAAGTAGCATAAGGTTAAATTACTCTCTAATTGTAAGTGCTTTTGCGTTTTGAGACCACTTCCAAAATGTTCTTTGACCGGCGTCTCTCAACCAGTAAATTATATTTGGTGCGGTATTACGCATTAGACCTCACCTTCCCTCTCCAACTAATATTAATGTACTTGTGACAAATGCATGCATGTCCGTAACATCGTTGTTCCATCCTTAAGTAAAGAACTCTTGGGCACAACGTGTAATGTTACCTTCTCAAAACGAAAGACCAAAAACGACAATTTGCAACTTTCTTTTTTTTTCGAGATTGTTCTAATTTGTCTCTGTCAGATGATTGCTACTTGTGTAATTTTTGCAAATTTTAGAATTGGGTAGCGAATGAAAAAAATGGAAATGTTGAATTATATATTTGTGTGCTTTGAACTTTTTTTTTCAAGAAGAAATTTGTTTCGACCAACCAACTTTAACCACAAAAATTTGTATAGGAAAATGCAAAGAACCGCAAAAACCACACAAGCCAATGATTCACTTATAGGGAAGAATCACAAAGAGAAGCGACAAAGCGAATTGAAAGGCGGTAGGGCGTACAAACTAATCCATCGGTTGCAACCTCATGTCATCTGCTTCTCCGTCCTTTAATCTCGTGTGTAATCAAAATAAATGCATAACAGGTCTTCCCCAACCACAGAGTATAATGGAGAAAGTCGAAAGGCAAGTTTCCGTTGTGTCCTTTGACTTTTGGTTAAGTATTACTAATATATACTCATTCAGAAGAGTCTACTACTGCAATGTATACGGAACCTTTCATAAAATATAAGATACTATAAAGTCATCGAAGCAGTTTTTTAAAAGTCAGGGATACAAAAGGTGGTGCTTAAGAAGAAAAGCAATCTGAAGTCAACCCAGGTCAAGTAGGATGACTCAGGGAAGGATTATAACATGGAACAAAAGGCTTTATATAAGAATGAGAATTGGAAGTTTCTTTTTTGTGGTAGGGTTAAAGTTTTTTGAAGACACCGACAAATTTAATATCGGTGATGTATCGACAGTGTTATTCCAGAGTACCAAATGCGGTTTATGTCGTCGGGGAAGTGAGGAAAAAATAATATCCTGGCTGAAATTGAAATTGACCTCATAATAATAAACTGAAGAGAACAGACGACAAAATAAAGTTGGTGTGGTGGTGGGCATGGGCACACAGCGTGTCTCTCTTCCAACTGTCATATCGTATACTATCCATTGTTACTTTGATATCTTTGTTTCGCTCATGTAACTTATTGATATACCTTCTTCTTCATTCCATAACTGTTTGCAGATGCAAGGGATGCTCTCGCATGAAAGCGATGCGATGGCCATACACTTTAATAACTTGTGGTTGAGAAACAATGTGTGTGGCACTGGCACCGCACTTTTTGGTAGTGAAACAAAAGCGGATGCTGTAATTTATACGTACCTTTGCTCCTTGTGTTCCCTAGATTGATGGAGAAGCTGAGTTTGCTTTCTCCTTTTTTTTCAGAGACACAAAAGTATTTATCCTTATAAGCTTTACTATATACGCCAGAGGACATCCAAGTTTCAAAAAAGTTGGAGACGAGAAAGATGGAGAAGAGGACAAAATGAAAATGCGATTACGGGTTGCTGAAACCATCGGCTGTTCAGTTTTTTGAGTGTACAGCCGACGACAGCGAATTGCCTCACCGCAACTCAATTTTATTGGCAGGATGAATTCATTCCGCCTCTTTATGCAGTCTACCAACATCCTATTGAAACATTTTTGGCACCGCCTGTGATCCTTCGGCAGTTATGTGCTTTTTGGACGGAAGTGCACGTTTTTGTCTTTCCGAACTTTTTTTTCGTAAGGAAAATATTTATAGTGACTTTCGTTTCTTACTTGGAGTTTTCAATTTTGGAGTCTGTTGCATCATGCCACAGACTTTCGTTATTTGATGAAAATCCTGACGCTGAGCAGAATCCACATACTGAGGACAGCCAAAAATGTTATGCGATTCGAGAGGAGGAGGGATAGGGAACGTATTTTTTATCATAGTAACGCAAAGTACAACTTGCACTCAGTCAGCACTTCAGTTGTGGACGGGCTCTCGACAACCCATGCAGTAGTAGTTGTTGAATTGGAAATTTCTTTTTACTGCTCAGCATATTACACTTTTTACTAAAAAGGGTGGATATAGCATCACCAGACTATTTGGACGTGGCTCGGCGCCATCCCATTGATGTGTAGACTACACAGAGACAATCTCGTGCTCACCCACCCACTTTCGTCAACACAAACATGCGGGTTTGCGCGTCTACGCTTACTTTTCAACTTGTGTCAACTTCCAAAAGTTATTAAGGACACCCACGAGGGGAAAATGACGAATAGCTCAACAACAATGACGAATCACGTCCATTTAAAAGTGGAAAATAAAGCTTCTTCCTTCGGCCAAAATTTCGCATTTGTGACTTATTTTTTAGTCAGATTTCTTACTAATTCGTCCATTGTTATCAATTTTATACATAATATAAATCCATAATAATTTTTTCAGTTTTCCTTATGCATTATTCAATTGTCCAATACCTGAAGTATTATACAATTTGTCGTATAGTAATCATACAATTTATTTTATTTGAATGTACGACGTCCGACATGTGCATATATTTTGCGTAGTCACGCATCCGAAACGAAAGTATCGTATTATACTAAACAATGATGATGATGAGGTAACATTTCTGTGAACCTTCCAAAAGTTCTTTAGTACTTTCGCCATGCAAATTGTTTCGACAATAAGAATTAAAGAAGCAACCTTATCAGGAAAAGTTGACTTGAAAAAAATTGTCCCATTACTTGACTGTTGTACTGTGCTCTCTCAGCAGTGCAATATTTTGAGAACATGAAAGAGAATGTTTTTGGAAAAAACAGAGTTTAAAAATGGCAAAGTATAATAGAATACTTTTGAAAATGTGCAAGCAATAAGGTAAAATGGAAGTATGAATGGAGCAGTGGACGAAGTAAGGGAAGAGAGCAGAATTTATTTGAGTAGAAATGAGAGAAAGGCCATGCTAATTTTCATACAAGTGACGCCCCCGGGATGGCAATGTGTCTTTCTGCATATCATTAAAGTTTATGTCACATTTTGAGCAGAGATAGTCATGTCATTTGATGAATATTGAATACTGTACATACTGTGGAGCTCTTAGGACAGCGGGTATCGTCACTTGGGAAATTCTGGTGTCGTGGGATCTGATCCAAATTCCAAGTCATGCAATTTTGTACAATATAGCTGATTATTTCTACTGCTACCAACCTACCATTACAAGTCACAAGGCTAGTTGAGCTTATTTTTCATGTTTCTTTCGTTTAGCCCATAAGGGAAAATGTGTCGTTGCAATGTAAGGGAATGAGGTTACCACGACATATGCCGTTAGTCACAATGGCTTGTGGACAGTGGATTTTTTCCTGCAAAGTCTGGAAGAGACGAATGGAAACGGGCGGGAGCAGAGGTAGTACTAAAGTTGGTATTACGACAACGGTTGTGGAAGGATGAGAGGAGTTGGGACGATCTCATTTCTCTTGGCTTTCTCCTTTCAATTTCCTCCTTCCCCGCATCGTTTTGCAGATTTACACCAAAGTGACTCAGAACTAGAGTTGTAGACTGTGTTAGGTTATTTGCTCCGTGTAGCATTACACTTTTGGGTCTATGACTACTATATTCTTGTCTCATTGTGAAAAGAACATTCTTCTCAACTCTGCTCGCAGCTCTCGTCTCCTCCAAAATCGATATTTTCCATTTACGAACAGTAAGCCGTCACAAATGCGAAAATTCTATTTGCAAAATTCTCCCTTGAAGCTCGGAAAAGCTAGGATCTACGACCAATAAGCAAGAGGATTTGAACTACTAATACTTTTGATTTCGACTCTCCAGCTTGTTTTGTTTCCTTGTTTCATTTCAATTGTGTCTACTTACTTTTTTCAAGTTTCGCCAAAATAGTTCATATAACGTAACAAATAATTAATTATAATTAATTTGTTTGACCATTTTCAATGTAGTAAAACTACCCTTTCTTAAATGTAAGAATCTGCTTGCATGTAGTATATTTACATAAAGTTTTTTTATGTTTGGAATTGGCAAAACAGACAAGCAGTGTACTATATACGGAAGAGAGTTGACAGTCTTGATACGACTCGACTAGGAGAAGCAACATAGTAGAATTTAAAGGAACTGAAAGCTTGAGTTGAAAAATGGAAAGACACAACGTAAAGAAAAGAATCCCATAAAAGGGTCGGGTGTGAAACCCAGGATAGGCTGTACATTAGACACAAGACAGACGGGAGTCTACACCCGCCTCGGTGTGGAGAGCGAAAAGAGATTACACTTGTCAGAATCGGAATTTTCCAATTTACGCAGCGGCTGAGAATAAAACTGTAGAGCCTTTTAAAATGGGGTGTGCACGTTATTCGAATCCAGCTTTCTCTTTCTTCTCCAGCAAGAGTGAAAGCGGCAGTTAGTGTTGGGAAAAGCAGGCCCAAACCCTTTTTGACAAAAGCATCGCGTAAGACTTCAATGTTACCAAGTATTTTGGAGGGCGACAGGAGTGAGCTTGTTGAAGTCGACTTCAGAGTTCACGTTTTGTGCCTGTAACTGGCTCCAGTCGTATAGTAACAATAAGTTTACACAAAATCAAAGGAAAAGATACTTGCACTCACACAGGGCACACACATAGGGAAAAGTGGGAATCGTGATTCGTGGCAAAGGGCGGCTCTCTTCTACTTTTCCTTTCGTTATCGTTACCATGTCGGATTTGATCAAACTCCCTTTTCTGCAAGCTATCCAATTACACGGCTCAGTGAAGTCGGCAGTATTGCTCCTATCGCTACCTTCTACATGGCATTTTACAACTCTCTGGGACTCTCGTCTCTGCTCCAAAGAGGCATTCAATTCACCCAATTTAAGAATAATCTTTTACAACAATGTTATAAGACGAGGGGCATGATTTCCATGATAATATCTCCCGAGAAAAAACATTCTATCCATTGGAAATTGAGTTGGGGTGTGGGCTCTCACAAATATGATCTCAAAGTCTCTTTGTCCGACAACAAACTCTTCTTTCCTTCACTACTCCTCACTTTATAGACGTGGCATACACAAACAACAGCACAGCGTTCAGCAATGGTAACAGCAACAACCAACTCCGTGTCTCTGTCTCAACGAGTTAATATCATCTCAATTCAAACATTTTTGATTAAATATTGGTCTTCCACCATGATTGATATTGAAAACAATCTTACAAAATGTTACCCTCACGTTTCCTAAGATTTCTTCAAAGACAAAGACTGAAAGAACCGCATCAATACAAAGCATTCCAGTAGTTCTAAAATTGATCGTGAAACATTTTGAGACGGATAAATTAATAATTTTGAAATGGGGCACAAAGAAGTACAGCAGGTCTTTTTATCATAGCACTGTCTATAAAAGAAACAAAAAATGAAATTCTAGCTGTAAAATCTGACAGGGCCAAAATGAAAGAGTAGCTTTATTGCTCTTGAAATGTGTTACAGTTAATTTAGCTGAAAAACCTTGATGCTTGGACGGATTCACTTTTCTCGGTCGTGTACTGGTGAGGCGATACCAAACCTTTAGAGAATAGAAGAAAAATCTCTTCTACTCTGACTACAAGCGAGTCAACGCATTCAATCAGAAAGCAGAACCAGAAGCCGGTGGGCCCTTCAACCACCTTGATTCAAGTTGGATTTGGCTGGAATGCCCTTTGAATGAATAATTGAGTGAGTCTCATTCATCTTCAGAACAGTGATTTGGTAACATTTTTCTACATGAAGTGCCAATGATCTCGCATCATCCATCATGAACTGCGTTCAATGTCATATTCACTTTGCCCCTCTGTCTCATCTCCTCATCGTAAGTGGCTAATGCATGATTGACTTGACGGCACTCCATTCTTTCCTTGTTGGCTCTTTTGACTGCACACTTATCTTCGGCCTCATGTCGACCTCCGAGTCTTCTCAAAAGCATAATACATTTCAAATCAAAGCCTTTTCCTCTTATAAAGTCTTGTAGTTTACGTCGTTGGAGTTGTAAAAGCAACCACCGCAGCCATAGAATTCTCGAATCGACATCCCCTGATCCATTCAGCTTATAAGCTTCTTTCTGTACTACCTGACTTTGTAACTTATAAATAATACTATGAAGACGCTTTTTCATGTATTACATATAACACGATTGTAAAGTCGACTCTTATCCACTCTTACAAGCAGATTCTACTCAAACAAAAATATCCACTTTGTGTAAAGTGACTGTGAATGCTGCCTACTCACTTGTTTACTTATTTACTTGTTTCATTATACAGAAGTCACGCTTTGCTTCCACTTCTGTCAACCAGCTCAGCAATCCATCAGGATCAGTCGGATGGAAGCCTCGTTTTTGATACGCCTGAGATTTCAGTGTGAATGTCTCGTCTATTTCATTTTGTAAGTAGTCAGTTACGCACATATACAATATTACAATAATTGCTCCGTTTGTACAGCTCTTCAGGCTGCATTTCAACCAAAGAACGCTTGCTCTGTTATTGTTTATAATCCGTTTTAGTAGATTTCATGGATGATGTGAGATGTTTTTTTAAAGGTTATGTATACTAGGTACTGATTTGTTTAAGTTTGATTCCAAGTTTGATTCCAAGTTTCTTCCCAAGTATAGAATATAGTAGCATCAGTAGAAGTTTTCGGTGCGGAGTGAGAGTGAGTACTTCATGATTCCTCTTTTTTGTTTTTTTTGGGTTGGAGAAAACAACAGGATTTCAGTTGTAGGTGAAACTAACAGAGGGAAATAATAGAATGGTAGAAGATGTGTTCGTGTCAGCTTGAGCTGCGTCTCGTCGTTCATCACGGTCAATTTGTAGCCTCTGAATGTGATTACACTGCCTCTCGAGTCGAGGCCGAAGCCGAAGCAGTGTAAATAGGCTTGGCTAATTCACTCTATCACACTTGCGTCTTCCTCAGCGCTAACTGCTCTCTGGTCTAAACAACATTACCAACTCAGATGCATCACTTACTTGCTTCTCCTTGCTGCCGATGGAACTGTACTTACACAAATTCCCACAAGGTTCACATCAATGATTGATATCGTGCGAGTCAGCCAATCTTCTTGTGACTTCTCCAGGCCTCGAAAACAAGATGTAATGGTATCCATTGTCTTTCTTCCTCACTGGTTTCCCTTTCATTATGCTCCAAGTTCGAATGTCGTTTCGACTCAAATGGTGAATGAGTGTGTGCATGTGCTTTCTCCTAAGTGCAGGTAAAGAAAGGAAAAGTCCATTAACAACCAAGTATTTTCCAAGAACCCTTCTCATATCATGCAAAATGTATAGGATGAATGGGATGCTAGTGAATCTCTCTTTCGCTTCGCACCGAGAAAACGTAATAAAACTAAGCTTTTTTGGTGTGAGGCGTGAGTGTCGTTCGTGTCCTGTCGTTCTTCCTTTCGTGTCATGAAAGCAAGGAGGCCAATACTTTCCTTGAATTTAAGCTCAAAGTGGCACCAACCGAAATTCTTCCTGACACACACGGTGTGGTGGGCGACATCAACCTCTGATTTTGGACCGATCGAAAACTAGAGACAATTGTTGACTTCCATTTCTAAAATAGTCGTACAGAACCCACACTTTTTCCAATCCCTCAGTAAACAACTGCGGATTCATTCTGGCTGACCTTGTGTATTCCTTCATAGTATATATACTATAATATGTCGAACCCAAGGAAACGGAATGTGCATGAGAGTGTGCAATGTCTACCGTTTTTTTCTCGACAAGGTAAATTGCATGGGCTCAGGACGAACTGTTTCACCAAAGAGCCATTTGAACGAATTGTTTCAGTGAATGACGGGACTTCCCGACACCCTTCAAGTAATAGTATTTGCACCGGTTGGCGAGTCTACGCGAATGCCATAATGGAGATGTGGATTTTGACATGTGCACTCTGACACGAAACCTCGTGCAAAAAGTTTTATCATTGTCGGTGTATATTAACCATGTATTGTATATAGTCCAACCTTGGGTAGATTTGCATGTTGAGATACTGATCACCAGCACGTCATTAAGAAGTAAATAATGACCGCAGTGTCACAGCTGTAGGAATTCAAGCCCCAAAACCAACTTTATTTCTTTTTTTCATTTTCCCCACGTTCATTTCATGTTCCATTGTTCAATTGTAGGCCTGTAGTTGTAGGTAACGCAAATAAAATTCATGTGAAATTAGTACAGCACAATAAATTTACGAAATTTGTGAAGGGAGGTGTATGAATTTCTACTTGATTTTGGATCACAACAATCATTAGGCTTCTAAATTAATAGTATAAAAAATGGTAAATTGTCTCACATATTCGCAGAAGTGTGAGAATGTTGAGTATAAGCTGAAGGGCAAAGAAATAATTCATATTTGACTGCAAGCAAAAAAGGGCCCCTGTATTATTAACTAATCGGAAACTGACTTATGGTGTCATGAAATTCATAAATTATGACGTAGTGGAAGATCAGGGTGAGGGACCCTTGCGTTTCACTGGAGGCAAATGGAATTCGATGCATGATGGACGGTTGGGTACAATCATTCATATCCACGCACGTTTGTGTATCCCGCATGTAATTTGTAATGCATAATGCATAATATCTACGACTATGGGATTTGAACGATAGATTACAAGATATCGGAACGGTGTGTGATGCTGATGCGGTGTAGATGTTTTGGTATGTTTGATGTGTGTATAAGTGAGATTACAAATACCTATAGGAAGAGTAAAAGATGTAGACGAGGAAAAGCAAGTCTTTACCTTGTGCATAATTCAAATTCACACTGAGGCAGACACCCACATTGATGTAGAGTGTAGTACGTTGTTAATGTATTGCAATTCAAGTGAAAATGTGTGAGGCAAAGACTCGCTCGATGCATTTTAGACTGAAGACAAAATGCCCATGAGGACAACTCTAGTCACCCGGAGAGACAGGGAGTGTAAGCACAAGTACAGAGAGCGAGACAAGAGAGAAATAATACATGAAAGGTCTTAATTCGTGGCAGTTGTGGGATTTGGTCTTTCTGTCGTACCCTATCATGTCCCGACTATCATTAAAATGTCCTAACTGTCACCATAAAACAAATTACTGACGCTACGCCCCTGCGCCTCGACCAAATTATTATTCACTTGTGGAACCTACCCATACATTAGCAAGGGAAGAGATGTTCATCGCATCCGCGGTCAAAGCAGAGCAAAGTTTCTCTAGCCTTTCCACCGCTCTTGCCCTTCAAATCCATCCGTCTTGTTCAGTAGAGCATTAGCCCCTCTCTTCACCACAAACGTGCGACACATAACAACCAAATACAACTAATATCCTACACAACTTCTTTTGCAAAATCATCATCTGATGAAGAACATGTGTTTTCTTGTGTGGTGTGTGTACTATACACTGCTATATTCCTGACTGTCGATTGTATATAACCACACACACGCACACCCAAGATTGTCAAGAGTCAAGAGGTGGAAATATGACAAGCAAAATGCAATTTCATTCTTCATCACAGTCCCAGTTTCTCTATTGCGAAAATGACTTATGACTGTTCCGTGAATCAATGATAGACCAAAGGAAAATGCAAAGTTGAAAAGAGATGAAGGGAAGCCATGGCCCGCGTACACAATGAAGAATGGTCTATGTCTTGCTATCATGACTGAGTGACACCATGTAATTATCGTCATCATCATTGTCATGTACACATAAAAGACGACACTCGACGTCCTCTCTAAGGAACAAAGAAGTGTTGCCGTTACCTTTTACATGAGTCGACCCAAGTGTCGCCCATGCTGATGAGGCTCGTCGACTAGGGTGGAAATCAAATTAGTGTGAGACTATTAATGGGGTCGTCCTTTTTCTGCTGGGCTGCGTACGAATCCCTACGCTCTCTCAACCCATGCTGATTCTTAAGCTGCCGACTTCTTTTTTGGGATGACAACGAATGAAGTTGTGCATGCATGACCCAACTTGACTCTCCATTAGGACGCTGTGACACTTACGATGAATTATCCTTCCATAGTCACAATGAGAGAGAGAAAGGAAGGGTGGATTTTAATTGCGTCCCAACCCAACCACGGTATTTCTCATTTCTCTCACTCACATAAGAAAGAATTGAGTGAAATTTTACTTTCAGAATACTGCGAATGAGAAGACCTGAATTGAGAGCGGACCTGCTTGGGCAGAAAGACGGCTAATTACTCTCACCATGTTACTTTCCTGAAGACTGCAGATTTCCCAGAGTACGTTTCCTGGATAGCATTTAGTTATACTGGACCCATATCTTTAGTCTATAGTATAATATATTGCATTAAGCAAGAGAGATACAAAATGATCCTTCATTTAAACATTTGGGTCTGCTGTTTTACGTGCAAATCCGTCTTGTAACATATATGAAAGGCACATTCAAGCACAATTACTAATGAGAATTCGGGTAACTCCTGACACCACGGAAAATGAATCTTACTTAGGCGGAGAAGACGAGACGTTGTCATTTGATGAGTAAGAGGGAAGTTGACGGAAAGCTGAGCGCTGTAGAGTTGTTGGCTGATTCAATCTGCAAGGCAGCGCCAGTCATAGGAAAGTATCTTTTGTGATGGAGTTGAGTTGGGAAGCCAAAGTTTACCAATTGATCCCTGCCCCGATCTTCACTAATAAGCCAAAGCGGATTTGCTCCTTAGAGTAAACTCAGTGCCGCCAGAGACATTCGCTCGTAAATTGCCACAGTGGAGTAAATCTCTTCGTCAAATTTCAACACAGGCTCGAGTGCGGGGCAACATTGGGATTCGCAGTAATAATCCGATTTGCCATCGCTTCACATATAGCAATGTAGACAAGAAACGTCTTCACGCTTCAGTCTGCAGGCTCTAAGACTTGGACTTACTAATGTAAGGTTCGGTGTTTGGTTGCCCCAAATCAAGGATTTTTGGTCTTTACGTTCCCTTTTCCAGAGGACTTGCATTTAGGTAGTCCCACAACAAAGCAGAGTAAGTAAACAAATGATGGCTTGAAATGCAAACAGAAGCAGCCATATTAGTACTACTAGTAGTGAGTCTTGCGGACAACTCAGCCTTGGAATTAAAGATTGAGAGTAAATTCAGTTGGATTTGATTCAGATGATTTAACTCCTTGGACAAGCGTTTGGACTTGTGCCTTTCGCCCCGATGTCTAATGTGTCCCTGGAGGAAAGAGCTTTTCATATGATCCTTGACTCTTCCAGAAGGATTCCTTGTCATGAGCCTTACATAATGGAGTACAATGCTTGTCACTGGTATTTGCTGATGCACTCCTTTTGTTGTGGCAAGCCGAGGGAAAACATCCTCGTCTCCTTGTGTGGGAAACCTGGAGTCTAAGGCATGTAATGAATAGCGTACAGTACGTCCCATTGAGCAGAAACAGCCATATAAATAATTCCAGGCGACAAAAATATGATGGGATATGACAGGAGGAAGAGTAGTCCATCACCAAGTAGAACTTATGACCCTTCTCTTCTGCACCTTATGACAATTCACATTCACACCATGCAATCCCATGACGTGTCACAATTTGAACAATAAGATGCGGTGGGTAAAGCGTTACGCTCACCAAACCTTTATTCTCAACTTAAGATGAAGCCGAGTGAGGAAACTGACATGGACACTGTGGAGAATGGAAGGGCCCTTTTCTCTACCACCTTCTATCATTTGCTTCTGCTCTTCCTTTTCAAATTCATTCTTACTTCCAAATGTAGTCAACGCACTCAGGTCACACACGGTGAAACATGTCTCCTTTTTAACAACGATCCTCCGTACAGCAACTCGAATAAAAAGTGTTCATTCTTTCCTCAACTATTATTATCATCTGTAATACTAATATTATAGTACTACCAAATTTCTTAAATAATCTGAAAGATTTCAACCATGATACTATGCCTTTTTATGCTTTGTAGATGACGAATGACGCGACGATGTCTTGCAGCTTTATTTCAGTACCAAGATTTGCTGTTTGCTAAAGTACCGTGCCAAAAACAATGAATTTGGAATTGAGATTTGAAACCAACACAGGAATTTTGAAAATGAAAGTTTTTGCAATAAAAAGCAATCCGAACATCGTAGATGTTGAGTGAAAAATACCATGATAATGATGAGTGACTTTTGCCTAACACAAGAGAGGTACGAAAGAATTGAAAGAAAATCTTTAGGTGAACAATCAGTTTGTACAATTCCTGTTTGCAGGGTTCCACTAATAATGCAGTGATAGGTTGCGAAGGAAAGCCTTATTCATTTCATTCAAAAGACCCAAACTCTGCATTCTACCAGGTACACAGAACACAAGGGTCGAAGATTGTAAGAAGCAGACTCAATTCTTTAGCATTGAATTGAAATCATTGCAAGATGGATCACTACGTGATTGATCACCATGAAGGAAATCAGAGGTACTCCTTTTAACTGGTAGCATTGTCACAATTGCATGGTCTTCTAGATTGGTTGATGCTACTGTCAAAACCACTCCGTGAAGTATAGTAATTTTTTGCTCAATAGTCCACAAACAACGCGGTCGGTCGTCGTTGCATACAATGTTTAATCATTCACAGACCACAGCTAAACCAAAGTGATTAAGAAGAAATCTTCCAGACCACTGCTAAGCTTGTAACATCAAAACACATCATTTTTAAATGGAAAAGCATCTTATATACCTTATATATCTTATATTGTGAAATTTTATCTATCAAGATTTGGGTGTCTCGTATGCTTCTGGCTGTTGGTAGTGACACTGGTTCAAAGCAACATGATTCAACAGACTAAACTAAAAATGAGACAAGGACTGTGATTTCTAAAGGGCATTTATTTTGCCCGATGTTATGAGTTTGGTGATAGGCCAACTTGTGCTGAAAACCGAACTTGGGGTCCCAGGCACGAGTAGTAGTAGCTTATAAAGTTTACTTAGCTACTAGTTCCTAACCATATCATACTTCTTGTTGATGATGTTTTGAAACTTTCCAAGTGACACAATCGACAATGGAAGGTGCCACGGAGGCTGATGAGTCTGCACTTTAAAGCCTTGTTCAATGTAGAACTTCTTTTACCCGACGGCACAGGCCACCCTGTCCGAAGGAGACAGATGATACAATAAACGTAACATAAACACCATATTGCCTCACTCTTTTTATAGGTTTGCTCCCAAGTATACTGTTCGACTGTTCCATATAATGACTAACCAGTACCAATTACAAAGGCACTTATTGCGCTTTTTACTTGAATTTTGTTAAGTTGTGAACATTAAATCCCGCCTCGGAGGCTAAAATGAGGCAATTTCTGGTACGCGTTTCCTTTTGTCGCCAACCGACAAAGCGTGCAATACTTTTTATTCAAGAAAAATAAAATATCAATTACAACAATACATTTATTACTAGTTCTTTATAAAGGAACGATGCGATGGATCTCATAAAATGTATGAAATAAGTATAATTTTTTAAATCAAATAATGTTTAATCCCTCCTTTTTATTTCTAATGAAATAATATTATAGGAATGCACTCAGAAATGACGACGTCTAGTTTAATGGCATATTATATTTGTAAGATACAGCTTTTTATTCAAGAAAAATAAAATATCAATTACAACAATACATTTATTACTAGTTCTTTATAAACGAACGATGCGATGGATCTCATAAAATGTATGAAATATGTATAATTTTTTTACATCAAATCATGTTTAACCCCTCCTCTTTATTTCTAATGAAATAATATTATAGGAATGCACTCAGAAATGACGACGTCTAGTTTAATGGCATATTATATTTGTAAGATACAGCTTAAATTGAGACTTTAGAGATAGAAGTATGCTGTTGTCAAAAGTTCACATGACGTAGGAAAGCAAAGGAAGCTGTACTATGAAGCGTTAGTCCTAGCAGACAGGTAGGTAGAGATTAATATCAGTTTGACAATCAGTGGGACTTAAAGAATAAATGTTTGGGAAGGGCTGGTCATGGGAGGCAGGCGGCGGAAAGAAGTGCTGAGACGATCAGACGTGAAGTACACAATAGTGTTAATTAGAATGGGGGCGGACGCTTCATTGTGCATAGGTTGAGAGTTGAGACGAGTCACAAAGTCCTGTTTCATTGATCGCCAGGTCGTCGTACAGGGCACACACACAGACACACACATCGTCGAATATTGATGTATCTATTGTACATGACTCTCTAATAAGGATTCCATAGACTGTCGATGATGATGATGATCCGAGCAGAGTCACGTCAATAAGTTGCATTCAAAGAGTTTACAATCTGGTTAGCCTTAGCATATGCAAGTAAAATGAAGCAGAGTGCACTTTCTAGGTTTGGATCTTCCAGTAGAGTACGACTTAGGCATCTTATACATTACACTCTCATCTTATTAGACGGAAAGATGAGTGTTTTGACTACTTGAGACGGACGGGATAAAATGTGAAATGCAGAAAATGGTAGAGACAATGTTGGAGAGACTGAAATACAATGGGGGCTTGAAAACGCGGAGCAAGAGAGAAAGAGAGTGTGAGGTTTGAAGTGGGTAACACCTGTAGACTTTTTGGTCGGATCACGTGTTATCTGTCAGTGTCCTCTGAGAAGGAAAGTTTCGCAGCAGGATTTTTGCCTATGCTTCGCCGGTGATCCACACGATCTTCACTAAATTATGATCTACACTCCTACCAGGGGCCACACACAGGTCCGAATTATCTTCATCTCTCGTCTCAATTCTGTTTTGCTGCTGTAGCTTGGCTCCTGCCCAGTTTATAACGACTTGTTCACTACACAAAAGTGAAGTTCTTGAGATGAAGAGACATGCCTTCACAACATTCAACTTTTTTAAACATCTTCTAGCATCTCACATGAGATGAGAGCTTTGAGCTCAGATTCGAGATTCATGCAGACGCCTCTCTTTTGTTATTGTATAACTTACTGTTTGTATACATTCACGATTAGCCATAAAGTGGACCGTATTAAGTGTCTTGCATATGCATTCATTCAGAAATATATGGGCTATTAAGCCATACCTTGTGTATTGTTCGAGTGTCCCCTCTCGTCTCCAAACACATTCAGGAAGAAAATCCGTTAAAGTGTCAAATTCTGCGGCAGGGACTCAGAAAAACTTTTAAACACGGCATTACTGTTGTCTAAATATTTTCATTGTGTGCCCACCATCAGTTCGTCATAAAGTACGGCATGGGGTGACGGCCAACCGCGTTGTTTGCATGTCGTCTCACATCACAATCACATCCACTCCTTCCTTTTTTCCCGATGAGTTGGCCTTCTCCTTTGCATGGTATACTTGCGCAATATAATACTTGCACATGCAATGGGAAAAAACTGAGTAGATTGGACACTAACCAAGGAAAAGTTACTATCATTCTACGTCAGTTTATACTTGTATGTGTCAGTCTGGTTGACTTTTTTGATATTTCCATTAAATTGTAATACATCGCATAAAACAAGGCTTCACGACTGCTACGTTGTTAGACACACGTTTCGTCAGTCAGCAAGCAGTCACACGGAGTAATTCTATCCCACGAGAGGACAAGGGTAGAAAGGATATCTCTCTCAGAAATCTGCATAATTGACCAGTCATGTTGATTAGCTCATGCAAGAAGTGGACTCCGCAGTTGCTTCGTTGACTACCACACCAAATATTTCTATATGGTCTTTTTACAACCGAATGTGTGCGTGCTGTTCACTACTCAATCAGAAATCATTCTATGACTATATTATCCTCCTTGCAATTCATATTATAAATGGCCTTTTACTTTTCCTCGACTCTGAGCACGAGCTTGTTATTTCGGCTTCCATTGCAATGACTAAAAGAGCACGAACCATGATTTTCATATTAATAGTCATTGTGATCGATTGCATTACTTACGTTCCTTATGCCTTTGGTATCATTATGGTCAACGGTATGATCACTTTTACAATACGCAAAACCTCCAATTGCATAGAGTAAGATGAAAAGACGACGAAAAACAATGTTTTTTGTGGCTTTTCGGACCATTTGTTTATGAACTATATAAAACTGATTTGCGTATTACAAGCTATGAAGCTATGTATAATAAATAGTAATAGAAAAAGTTTGCATGGTCGTCGTATGTAATCGTAACCTATATTTCAACGCATTTGTACTGCAATACATTAATATGCCACATGGTCATATATTATGAGAAAGAATAATACAATACTGACTTGTTCTATAAACATAACTTAGTTATAGTGGGGATTGTACATAGACAGAGGACGATTAAGAAAGCCGGGACATTTGGAAATTAATTGAGGGAGTCCTTGTGTAAGAGTCACGGGAGTGTGGAGCATGTTTGACTTGAAATCCCAACTAATCTGACCGCACTTAAGCCAAATTTAATTCCAGAAGATTAAATCTGACAGAATAAAAATCCAAAGTGACAGGGAGGCTTGGATTGAAGAAGTGGACGTGGCATGGTGGTAGAATGAGATGAGAATTAAAGCGTTAAGCAAAAAACCAAGTTTTTAAAGGGAAACCGAGAGTAAGCTGTTTGAGTAAGCGACAGGAAAGAAAGCAGGGACAAAAGACGGAAGAAAGAGAGAAGGAGAAAGAAAGAGCAAAAGAGCATCCGTGAAAGTGTCATCTGCAATCTGGATGCATATCAGCATAAGCTGTTACAACCCTTTGGGTGCTGTAGATTATTTGCTACGTCGCAAACTCAATTTTTTCTCATCACATTTTACATTTTATGTAAAGTAGCCGAGTGTGACTGGAGGGGACTTTGAAGCACAGTGTGGATTAAGGTTTCCTCGTCGTCTTTTTGACTCCCTCGAGTGGACTATCGTACACACAGTCGTCCATCAGAAGAAGAGACAGTGTTAGTGTTATTTCCATAATACCCGGGAGACTCCGTGCTGCATGCAAACGTGCCCCTTTTTGCCCGTACACACTCGTAACGCGACATCACATCTTCTAATCTGAATCTCAAGGAGAGCCTATTATGATCGCTCGAGCCGACGACTTGGTCATGACTGGCATCTGTGAGGGTTGACGATGGGCTGAGTTCCAGCCCTCCAATGCAAATTCAGATCACGGAGTCACAATATGGAAAGACGGTTATGGTGCGCCAGTGCGAACAATTCCGGGTCATACAGAACGTATTAGATTGGAGTGCAAGACAAAAAATATAAGAAACAATAGGAAGGTGGTTGGGACTTTTAAAGAGATCCGAAACACTCATTCGCCAGGACAAGATGATGATACCCGGACCCAGTGGGTAATTTATTCGTTGCCATGTTGGGAAAAAACGGGATAGTGATGGGCGCTTATCTGTGAGACCATTTTCTTTTATTCGCACCGCAGGTTATATTCTGTACTTTCGTGAGAGGTTTGCAACATTTTGTTCGTCCCTACTTGTTACTCCCTCTTGGCTTTTAACAAGGAGAAAGTTGACAAGGGTTCTTTTCGTGAGGAGTGAACGTTGTCCAAAGGGACGGGCTGACAGGTCTCTCCCTGAGCTGAAGACAAAAGGAAAGAGGTATCATATTATCATCACAAGCCTACAGAATGGAATGGGAGCTCATGAATCACGTCACAATCCTACAATCGCAAACTTCGTGAGATCTTTTTTGCCCTTCTCCTTTAGAATACTTCGCAGTCGCAGCGCACTCAGGGAAGCTGAAGAAAGCAAGAAGGCAAAAGAACAAATATACAGAGTGTCTGAGTGAAGGACCAAAATGCACGTCCCACTATATAGTACTCTAATAGTCCTGTAGAATACGTGCAATAAGAAGTCGCAGAAATCTTACATTCGCTTCAAACAGTCCAGTCTACTATCTTCACGGCCCTTGTGATTATATGATGGCACTAAGGCACACTGTGCATGTTCATTTGAGACTCCGTCACGATTCGTAGACAATTTTTGATGCATTCCATGGAAGTGGAAGAAATTGGAGAGTTGTGCTGCTTCACGTTGAAGGGTAGCAGCAGCATCAGCAGTCGTCGTGTCAGTGGTCGTCGAGTCGTCGTCGTCCTAGACTTTCTCTATTCTTGAAGCAACCAAACTGAGTAGTGAAATTTACACAGAAACGCGGACGGCGGCCGGGAACGACGAAGAGTAGAGTCGAATGGAAGTCAGCATGTGGAAGACGAGTAAATCCTTGGGGGGATTCCACGGAGCTGAAGAGATGTCAAATGGTCCAGAAGTTGCCTGGATCTTCTGGTGGTCGTTCCAAGTCGACAGCACTATCTCCACTTCGCCCGGAACATTATTGCCGCCGTGACGAAATGGCTCAGATTACCATGTCTCCACTGAATGCCAACTTCATCATTCTTCATATGAAACTCCGTTATGGGGAGCCGATTCGACCGGCACAACTCACTTGCCCACGCTTCTCATCATTTCTTTTCAAATGCATCTAACACTCAACCTTTATCATTCCAAAATCCTTTATTACTAAACGAAATGTACTTTTTTTTACCGCTTCACAATGTCTTTTCTCCTTTCTCCTTAAGAAGAGAGGGTACAATTCTTTTCACATCCCTTATGTTCACTTTTATCCAATAAGTTCGCGATATTCTGTTTGCTACCTCAAATATTGAAATAATTGCAAACTACGTGAAATTAAATTAAGTCGGAATCAAAAACTACACTATTCGGAAGGTCCGTTTTAACAACCCGTGTAATTATATAACGCTTTGTGTGAAATCCATTGTAAAAAACGAAGGGGAAAAAACAAAAAAGTAATCATCTAAAGGTTTTACTATCTTGCTGCAAGTATGGTAAGTATATGGAAAACGCGGACTCTTTGTAGTGGAAGCTTGCACAATACTCTCAGGTCAAAGGTTGGAAACTAAGCATTGGAAGTGAGTCCCTTAAGGGATTTAGGGCAGGGAAATTACGTCTTTAAGCATACATTTGGCAGTGAACCCTAACTCCCACTTACACAACGAAGCTTACAAGTTACAAGTCGGTCTGTTCTAAAATGCATAAGAGCGCGAGCAGGTCTGACGTAATAACAGAGGACTTGTGACTCCTATTTAAACTCCCTGAAACAGGCACCGGGTGTCTGTGCCACGCTTGTACTCTGTCGTAACATGCCGTTCACAAAAGGCTATTATGTACATCACACAGCTACCCTTTTCTCTTTTGTTGGCATTGCTAAGCCGCTTAGATACAGTTAAATTTTTACAGGTCCACTGTGCCACTCACAAAACACTCTGGTCATCAAAAAAAGTATCGCAGTAGGTTTAAGCCTCCACACAAGCATGAAATTATATTATGTCTAGCAAATAAACGGTAACGTGACTTTCACTCCGCACAGTCAGTCCAAACAACAACAGTAATATCATCGAGTCAAATTCTCAAATTGCCTTTATTTCTTGTTTTCCCTTTTTGCATGCGGGTTCCCTATTTTAAAAAGCACAAAAAAGAGATAATCCAATGGAATTCTACTATGACTATGATAGACCTCAATGATTCTTAATGTCACCTTAGTACAATCATGATTGCACACGTTAATGTAACTATCCCATTTTTCCTATCGTGGGATCAGTTCGTAATGTTCTTTGTTGTATGGTGAGGTATGCTGTGGGCCATTATACACATTTGCCGTTAGTAATCGTACTTACGGAAGCTAATATGGTGCGATCATTGTTTGAGTTGAAGTTTGTTTGGCTTTGGCATTTGAGTCAGTCAATTTATTTTGATACGAACAACAAAAGATTAATTGTGGGCGGACATGCAATACTTATAGATGTCAAAGGCGGTGTGGATCATTCACGAATTAACTCTGCATGTTTCCGCTTCTTTTCTACACACAGTCATTGTCATTTTATAAGACAACCAAGAGGAGAAAGTTTGTCATTCTTCATAGGATGTGGATGAGAATTCTTTTCAACCTCAATGCAAACTCCATCAAAATGTCTAAATATTTTCAACCCCTTGTAATGTGTAATCTAATAGGTCATGGAAAATTACTTTGCATTCAAGCCTTTCTCATTGTATTTTTACAATTCAATTTTTGTATGATGTAAATATGCTCTAATGAATTCCGCTGGAAATACATTTTTGTTAAATGATAGCACGCCAACAGGTCCTATACATGATTTTTGTGAAAAAACAGCTATTCGAAGTTCAAACGCCGGGAACAATTTTAAAATTTCCACGCCAATTTTCAGTTCAATTCATCTTACTTTAAATTGCGGGAATGTTCAACTTAATCATTCTTTGTTTTCAAGTTCTCACACGTATCCGGTTCTCACAATGAAATTTTGGTCAATTTTGGCAATTTACCACTCTTTTTGTGATTTAGGCAAGCATCTCTGCGTGAAGACATGTTATAGTCACATTGCAGCAACTGTCAGAATGAAACAAAAATCCACTTTACATTTAGTACACTAGCAAGTTACGGTAGAAAGAAAACCTTTTTCTGTGTGCTTTACATTAGGACATTAACAACTACACAACACAACAACTATACTACTATGCGTTGTGTCAGGTTTTGTTTTCTTGTTCTCGACATCCAAGAAAAAAATTCTACAGTCAGAAAGAAGGAGCAAAACTTCTCAAGTGAGTGAGACCAGAACAAAAGCACCAGTAGTTGTGAATAGTAACACTATAAAGCAGTACTCACGGATTTTTTCATAGGATGCGGCTGGTTCTTTTCGTCTAATCTCGCGAAGAAGTAGACAATAGACACTGCCTGAGTTGTTGCATATGACAGCGTATAGCATGCATGTTTACACAGTTGTGTTAGGAATGCAACACTTGGATGTGTAAATGAGAACTGAAGAATATAGCGTCTATTTCGCACATAGAGAAATGACAAGCCATTTTGTATGCAAAATTCATACTTCACTAAAACGGTACAAAAAATGGATCGCTGTCCGTCACCGCAACGGCCGCCATAATGTGAGCAGTGAGTACATTTCAAAAACCATTATATTTCAACCACAAGTCAATAAAGGCAATTTGAAAAATAACACTCTTGTCTCAGATCATGTCTCAGTCTTCATGTTGTGTGAGTGTAACAGTCCCATTCACATTAAGATTTACTTTTGAAGAGATTTTGTGTCTGTGTGCAGTTGAAAGTCATTGTTCATAAGCACCCTTTCAGCAAAATAATTGCGACCTATTTTAGAATGAGAATACAAGGTACAAATAATACTTTTGCGGTTATGCTTCACTGACGGACAACTAACGCAGGAGCAATAATGGGCAAGGTGAAAAAATGAAATTCGGCTCAGAATACGTTTCAAATTGAAAAAAAATATACAAAATGTAAAACGTATGAGAGAGATTGACTGAAAGTTGCACAAGATAAATTTTTGCAAAGAACCTTTCAAAGATTTTTGACTGGCGTTGAGACACTGTGAGAAAAGGTTGAGATGAAAAAGTAGTTTGCTATAGTGAAAAGTGAACCTAAAACGTTATGGCAAAAATGAAAAAAAGGAAGATGTGTTCAAAAAGCTTTAGTATTATAATATATGTTGAAGTGAGGAGCAAGGAGAACGGATGTGTGCGACCCAAAATGATGACGGGAAAAAAGTCTGTAGGAGGAGAAGCCGTCGTGAAGGATTGCCAGCCCATTGGCATTGTATGAAGAGATTAGGACTCGCCCTCGTGGTTCCGGTGCAACTCCAAAATACCCATTCACTGGATGAATGCAACTTTGTAAGGTTTTCATTTTTCGAGGCTCTTTTCTCGCACGCTATTTTCTCTCCTTATTGCTTTCCTATTCAATTCATATTTTATTATAATATAAAACATTAAGGCAGCTATATAATAAAAAAAACGTCTACTGCACTTTGTATGATAGTTTGAGCATTTCTGATTGATAAGAAAACTATATTATTCGGAAATCGCTCAGAATGTGAAAATGTGCATAATAAATGTGAAATAATAATGACTACACATTATTACCCAAAACTCACTAATAGTGAATGTGATGAATGATGAATGATGATTTGTAGTCAATAAAGTGTTGCATTGTACAAATCATTAAATGTAAAAATGTTCTCCAATATGATTATTCAAAATTTTCAATAATTGGTTAACCTGGCAATATGTAGTAATTGAAATGAGTACATGCCACACATGAACTATAATTGATAATTTGTAGAGCTATAAGTTGCTTTTGAATGTGAGGAACGCTAAGTTTCTGATACATATAGTTTTCAGTCCCACATTACCCCAAGGACGTGATGATTCTTCTGAGCGAGTTGTTTTGTGCATGGGGCTAGCTGATGCATTTGGTGCTTTCTTTGAGGATTTTGTTCGTAGCATGAAGGAAAAAGGAAAGAAATGACTTTTTGTCGAGTACGACAGAACTTGGTTGCTGCCGAGTTGGCATTAGTAAGAGGACAAGGAATAGTACATGTATGACAAAATGTTTTTTTGGAGCTGATCCTAAGTTGGACTTGTGTCTCAGAGACTCATCCTCAGTGTAACATGGTTTAAGAGCCGTCTTCTTGTCTCTCTTGTCTGTTGTGCCGTGTGTGAAAATGCACAGTAGTGACTTTTTGGATGGAGCATTTTGAGCATGCATGCATACTACAGAAGCTTTTGTGAAGAAACAGAGTTGAGTTTGAGTGGAGGATGCAGACGACAAGGCGCACACTAACACTATGTGTTACACAGTGCTTTTTAGTTTGGAGAAGGGAGGTTCTTCTCGGGACGTTCGTTGTTGGCTGGGCTGGAATTTGGACTGCTTCTGAGTTGGCGTGATTGGTGGTCCTGAGGTGTGGTGTGCCGTCGTAATTGCTTCACAGGACACCGCGACAGGTTGTGATATAAGTATTCCATGCCAACACCACGTCTTGACACTTCTTCTTCCCCACGGCACGAGACCAGCAGCATTTTGAGCATTTCTCTCCATCTCTCAAACCTCTTCCTATCACATTTAGCTAAAACGTCTTCAAAAACTCAAAACTTGTCTTGTGTGTATCGTTCAATCCGAACCAAGAAAAGCAAGCAGATTTAAAAATCCGTATTCATCTTATCTTAGTCACTCTCAATTCATCTCATCCTCGGCTTGCATCTTCAGCATCTCCGCTCGCTCCTCCACCGCCACATCATTGCATTTCTACGGGATCCTCGGATGCTGGTACTTGAGATCATCCTTTTTGGCCCTTCTCTCAGTCTGTTTCAGTGCTCATATTCCAAAGTAGTATAATGCCGGTAGTGAATCCCAGCATCAACACCACATCACGAATACCTGTTCGACTATAAACTTCCTCGTCAAACGTTACTCAAACCACTCCACTCTACTACTAGCATCATAATCTCAACAACGAGCGTGTCACACGAATTTTTGGTTCAGTGCGTCTTCATCACTACAACCACCAACAACTTTTCTGTCTTTTGTCTTCATTCTTGAGCAGTTCCCTTCAAAAAACCAAATTATCAAGGATTTCAAATTCTTACGAACTGGTTTACATACTGTACGTTATGCTAGTAGTACAAAACGCATGGTTACATGCTACTTGTTTGCTACTAGTTACTTGTCCACGGTTTGTGTCAGACTACAAAAACGTCAACTTTTGAGATTATTGTAAAACGCTAATTTTTACGCAGTTTTCTTGCATTTACATTAATAAAGGTCTGGGAGAAATTCTGGTATGAGAGAAACCAAGACGCTCCTATGATTATTACAAGTGGCTACGATTTCAATATAAAGTGAGTTACTCATTAATAATTTGCAACATTGTGCAGTTTCAAGAACAAAGATTTGTCAACGTATTGTTTTTCCGTACAAATCCGAGAGAAGGAGAAATTTGCGAGGAGCAAGACTTTATTTCTCAGTGTGTGTACACAAGAAAGTTGGTGTTGTTAATTGTTTCGGACTGGAGGAGTGGAAATGCTTGGAAAGATTTGGTCGAATGCATTGCTACGTACCATTATGATGATGGACAACATTGACCAAATTGTTAAATGAACCGTGTAATTAAAGGGATTATGAAAAGCCGTTGAGACTGAGAGGACATTATAAGTTGATTTTCTAGTGTTCTGGAGAGTGACCCATGTTGGTAACCGGTACAGTGTGCTCTCTGGATATGGACGACCCAACGGGCCTTTTGGGAAGCAGGGCTCCACGTGCAACGGACTTTTCCATTGCGGCTATAATCGGTCGTTCCGGCCGGGCTGCGGAAGTCCTCAAGATGAAAGGCAAAGGGAAAATTTCCGGCAGCACCATCCGACCATTAGGTAAACTTTTAATAACCAATCTCCTTATTGTTTCTGCATCAATTGCGTCATCATGAATGTAGTACTTTTAGTTAGACCGTCTTACTAAAATAACTAGCTTGCATCATAATAAAACTAGCTCTTGCACTACAGATTTCTGAAGGAAAAGGTTTCTTTAGGTGCTTTATACATGCCATGTAGATGCACGCGTTTAACTGAATTTGTGTATGAGAACTGAAAAATCTCGCGAAAAAATTTGAGGAGGGACAAATTTGTCTAGGAAAAAGGGAAGTTTTTCTGTACTTTGATTTATTAGCGCATATGTGTCCAAAGTGTGGAACTTACTAAAACAAGTAGGTTGGGAATACAAAAGGGAAGGATTAACTAGGCGGCTAATAGAAAAAGGATTTAATGGTCACATATGTACAATGCGGTTCTGTTAGTATGAACCAGAGTAAGTTGAATAGGATAATAGTATTATTCTGCAGGATTTCTTTTCCCCACACGTCTCAAAGTGGTCAATTAAAAAATGAAAAATTGGAATAAACCAATCGTTTATACCAATTAGGGTGACTGAACAAAGTATAATTTGAGCATTTATTAATTGAGAAAAGTTCCACTGATGCTAACTCACTGAGTAGACCAACCACATATTCAATTTTATCCCTCTTTCCCCCTCTCTTTACTATTCCTATTCTTCTCTTTTCATAGGATGAGATAGGAGCATTTTAGTAATATGAACTCATCTACCCGAATCTCATATGAATAGTACGCCTACACGTCAAGTCAAGTAGCCTTTTTATACCCTTTCTTCTTCCCTTCACATTATTTATAGCCACTTTTTCATAACACAAAGAAAAAAAACACTTGGCTTTATAGATTTTTTTGTAACTCTTCTTTATTATCTACTACTGGAAGCCTTTTTGTCTCATTTTTCGTAGCAAGTGCGTAACAAAACCCTATATAGGAGAACAATAGTAGAATCCATGAAATCAGCTCAAATCATAATGTCGTCGTCATGCTTCAATATCATTATAAGCCAAAAACCTATTAGCTTTCATTACGTATTCGTGCCTTGCTGCAATTAATCCGTCAATTTATTAGACTAATCATAATAATAAACTCGTAACCAAAGTAGTCTAATTCCATTTAGACCGTTTCCATTTTTTTTCTCGGTGGGAAAATCTATTAGAGAGAAAATCCTGTTGGATGTTTGTTATTATTCTTATTTTGAATAGGATTAATCTAATAGACCACACAGATTGGTTGACACAAATGGGTCGTAAAGTTGGAAACATATATCTTTTCATTATTTCTTTTGAGGGGGGAGGCGGTGTTCAAAATGAAAAAAAAAGATTATAAGGAATTTTGGATGGTGTGAGGCAATGTACTTTGTGTTACACGACACATTCGCTTACAATAAAGTAAGGCAAATATTGCAAACACAAAATAATGTTGATCGAGTCGAGTAGATTGGGGCAATAATTTACAAATCTTAATTAAATGCTCCTTGGTGTAAATTCTTTTCTAGTTGGCAAATTGGCAAACTGGCTCGTTGCCACTCGTTCTACGTAAGTCCACATGACACACAAAATGATGATGTTTGTTGACTGTCAATTCTCAAGTGTGCAACTTTTGTGACTGTTATTCCTAATTTTTTGTTATTTGTGACGGCACTTGTTTTTGTTTCCTTTTAGTGTTTCGACAATGATTGACTCTTATCTGACATATGATTGAAATTAGGACGAAAAAAATAGTCAATTCATCCTGCTTGCATTTTATTGCAGGAAATTGGATTGTTTTACTTTTATTGTTACTATTATGGCGGTTCTTAAATTCAACAAAGTGGCCGTACGCTCGCGTTGTGTCGGTCAATTGCAATCAAAATGAGAATAGAGAATTGCTTTATGAATATTATTATCCTAGTGTTTTCTCCAAAGTCTTCCACTCAAGAAATTGATGAGCAGTCGGTAAAACTTTACAAATAGGGATAATACTTGTGATCTCTGTTTTGTATTAGTTACCACCAAAAAAATACTTGAATAGTGTACTGATGGTAATTAAGGATACATATTGAAAGATCCTGACCATATGTGGAGTGTAATTCCTCGGTGTTGCGTGCAGAGAAATATTGGGTTTGAGTGAGTCGACTACTTGGATGAAATAAGGAGACCACTTTTCGGCGTCTGCACCTTCACTCTTTCATCCCCAACAATAAACACTGGGAGAAGGTGCTAGATTGAGTGTACGGGCAGACACATTGATGTCAGAGTCAATTACCTAATGGACTCTAGCAGGGAAAAAAAGATGAGTATCATCAAACAGAATTCTAATTTTAAGTCTAAGTTGTTTCTTCTAGTAGGTTTGATCTTTATCCAAGTGAAATTGTCATAATGTGTAGGTAGAATTTCAAATGGTTTCCTTTTTTGATGAAATTCAATAAGTGATAAGTGCAGATACATTACACAAAATGCGTTTTTCACAAAAAAGTAAGATAGCATATTATTAGGTACATACAGTACTGTGCATATCATATTATGTATGATACATTAAAAATTTCTCTCGTGCCAATTGTGTGGATGGGACATTGTAAAAAGGAAACTTTAAATTGAAGCGACAAATGAATGCATCATCAGCACAGCGGAACAAAGATTAAAATGAAATATCGTGGCAAATGCGCGTTTTCCTGCCTTGGCAGCGGCAATTGCAATGATAATAATGACATGAAACTGAAAGAGTCCTTAATAGACACATTGTTGCGGACTCTAGAGTGAGTGAATGAGTGTCATAATACGCTCACCTAGTCATTATTTACAGATTAATACTTTTCCCAAGGATGTGCCTCAACATTTTGGACTTGACTTAGCACTTCCTGGCTCAAGCATTATTCTCATTTTCATTTGATCTCAGCAGCTTTTTGTTTCGTGTGTTTCAATGATCTTCTCCGGCTGCTCTTCTCTTCACCCTCTGACAGCTTGGCTTATGTCCCCTTTCAGTTTTAACGGAGCAAAATGAGCAACTTGAAACTATGCTGACTGTTCTGACTAAGACAGGTACGTATTTATCAAGAGCATAACCAGGCAGCCAACCAACATTGTTTCAAGTTATCTATGTCGTTATGCCGTTCCCTTTGTCTACTGTATGTAATACCTACTTTCTTTCTGTATACTTTACTATAAGCAGAGCGAGTCTAGTAGTACAACTTTCCTTCATTGTTCTCCGTTCGTGTTACATGATCCTATAGGCTTTCAGAAGTAGTGTTTACGTTCCCCCTTTCCTCTTCACCTTTGTCGATAATGATGCTAATACCTCATTGTTTTAATGACAGTGGAACAAAAGTATAACTTCACGCACTCCTCAACTTGGGTCCGCTTTGACTCCCGCAGTGACCACCTTTTCACGAACTTGTAATACGGCTACTTTTTTTCGCCAAAGGTGACCAGAAGGGAATCATTTGAAACTGTTACTTGAATGAATATCTCACAGGAGTCACATATGTACAATAATCATTTACAACTTGTAGACAAATTAGAAGCAACACAAATGAGAAGGTTCGACCTCTTATGCCTATCATTACTAACGCCTCCAAATGTATCATTTTGCCTTAATGTTTTTTTGCCAATTTATTTCTATGCTACGGTTTGCGTAACGTGTACATATGTAAAATAAATTGGTTCTTAGTAAATGGTTAAAAAGTTATTCTCTTTCTGTATTTTGACTACTGCGATATTATTCCATGACAGGAAATAAAATTAAATGCTACAATTTTACATTTTGAGAGTTGAATTCCAAGAATTTATTATGCTAGGTTTGCGATAATATACACAATGCAGGGCTGGGGAGAAGGGCGCTGAATATGGGATTTTGTGGTAATGAAAATGAGCAGCTCTAATACCCTACGTGGTTAATGAGTAGAAGAAGTCCCCGCGTGTCAAACGCAAAGTACTACAGCAAAAGAGAGAAACACATGCAATTTTCAGAGGATGGGAAAGTTTTGCATGATCATGGGCACCCATTAGGGAACGGCTAATGTGGGATCCTTTGTCGCCAATGAGTCCAGTTGGCAAAGAGACTCTTCATTTCGCAATTTTACAAATTGAGGGACTCATTTGTAAAACTGGTGCTTGAAAAGCACAGCGGTAGTAAATTGAGGATGGGAGAAGCTCGCATTCAATCCTATTATGATAAGAACGAAAGGAATAACTTGGAAATGTTGCAATAGTATAGGTACGGATAATAATATTATATGGGATTATGTAGTTTGTTTAATAATATTTTCTCCTTTCGACAGAAAAATTTGTGGAGTCGACTCCTGGGTCGCTGATGGACTCGCCGGAATCGTTAACTACTGAGACAAGTCTCAAAGAAGATATGGACGGGAGAGAAACGCCAGATTTACCATCATCTGATTCACGGGACACGATTGAAGTGGTGCAAAATGAAGACGGCGATTTGAAAAGTGACGGTGGCTCGTCTCCAGGGAAGAACGGTTCGAGTCATACGTCAACGACGGGGTCGCCGAGTGAAAAATCAACTCCGAAGAATCCAATGTTGCAGGAACGCTGCAATTGTGACGAGTTGCGACATGTCTTATGTCATTTAGAAACCAAAGATCTGTGGGATAAATTCCATGACCTGGGGACAGAAATGATCATCACGAAGAGTGGCAGGTTGGTTCACGAATTTTGTTACTACCAATACTAAAAATTTTTTCCGTGAAACTTGGTATTAGGGATTAAGGTGGGAAATGGCAGATAAGCACCAGACACAGACGAGACCTGTAAAAAACAAACCAGAAATAATTTAAAAACGCAGTATTGCGATGAGAAAAGAATGATCAACTCTGTTAAACATCTCGCTTGGTTATGGTAATATGCACACTACACACTTCAAACGATGATATTAAGACAGCGTGGATGCTGCGCCTAATTGAATTTAAGTGCATTCTCACACTTCATGATGCGCACCCCGTAACTTTTCACGCGAGTTGATTCATTTCATATATTTTTCCTGTACTTGAGACTAACGGTAGGCGTATTTGACTACGTGTTTCGCATCTTGCTCGGTACTAGAAAGGATTTAATGGTTCTTGTGTCAAGTCTCAAAAAATTGAAAACCTTCAACATTAAGTTAATCTTTATTGCTCATCACGACCAGAGTGTAATGAGTACTGAGTGAAGAAAATGGACATGATAACACAAAAAGTAATTGGAGGCGGATTAGAATGACTGCCACTTTGTAATTTGTTTTAGGTCATAGTTAAAGAAGATAGCATCAATCAGAACTTTGTAACTGTCTGGACTTTTAGTAACTTCTTACACAATATGTCGTGAATTCCACGTGCTATTCAAGCTCTGGTTATGCTCTAGTGTCTAGTATGCCGTGCTGCCCTTGTGATTGCGAACTTCCCATTAAAAAATGCTGATGAAATCCAGTCATTTTCATTTTTAGAGTTTCTATCTTTACAACACTGCTACCAGGTTGTGTATAGTCTACAAAAAATCGTCACTTTAATGTATTTTACGCTAATTAACGAACAAACATGCAAAAATGCTTGGAAGCGTGACTTCACAATGTCCTGACAAGGCAAGGGTTGGGCACTTGACTAGACTTGAGCTATGATTAAACAGTGTGGAACCTCCATAAGCACATCCGGACATGGATGTCCTTACGTTCCTCATGCAATCCTCCCTTTGGAATTACACAGGCGCTCTTTTGTCCACTCCTTTTACCCTTTCTCAGACAGCTTTACGGGCTTTACCTCACGGCGTCGTTCACTTTATTATCCTTCTTTGACTGTCATTAAGTTATACACGTTACCTTCATATCTTGATCAGACTTTATAGCTCAAATTCATATCATTATATTAGGTGTAGTAAGCATCACGTGATAACTTGCACGACAGCAGTCATGTTGGAATATGACACTCAGTCTAATATTGTTGTTTATTATTATTTATTACCGTTATTTTTTCATATTAAACTATATGTTAAAGATTGTCAAAATCTAATATCGAATATCCTTTGGAAATTTGTACTTGAAGACAAGAGTACTCACGTCGTCAAGTACTAGAATCTAGAATTGATGAATTAATAAATTGTGCATTTAAATAATGCGCAATACAAATTCTGTTGAGGGATTTGACAGAGTGCCGGCACGTTACCAAAGTTACGATATTGACTATAATCGTCTGGTCTGACGTATTTATTGAAGTGTCGTAATAGTATAACATGTATTAGTGATCTACTGATGCAAAATCACACTCACACTCCTTGTACATGAGCCCAAGGCTGTTATTAAGTTGAACAATGCAAACAAAGACAAGCACACATTGTTCAACGTGATGTCTCTCCATTTCCTTTGAGTTTGTGAGAGTGAAATGAGGAACGTTTCATTGGGAAACAAACATGCACATCATTTGCGCTCTCATTATTGCCTTCGCACGAACCATCAACGAAACAACAATGGTGTCATTCTGTGAGTAGCGACGTAATCACAATGGCAAATGGAGTGCAATCTCCGACGATTCATTACAACGCCTACATGACTATCGTGTGGATTATAGGCACTTGCTGTTGTCCAATGCGAAAAGAGCTCGTAGCTATCCTTTCTTTTGTATTCAAGTGCGTGTCATGCAAAAGTGAACCTAACGTGTCTCCGTACCACTTTGAAATGTAATGGACATTCATATAATAAGTTTCTACTGCTCGATTCTGGGACTATTATATATTATTGTATTTAATTGCAAGGTACTCTTTTATAGTATAGGTTTAGCGGGAATATGACATGAATTCATGAAGGTCTATATTTTCAAGGAAATATTTAAACGCCCATCAGTCACTACAAGCATTTTGTAGAAGAGGGTGAGACGAACGGGGTTTTGCCGTCGGTCAAAGCAATGAGTGATATGATTGACGAAGGTGATAATTCTTAGCAGCCTTTTTATTCCTACTTTCCTACTGCGCCATGTCTACGGACTTGAAAAGGCGTGATAAAAATTGCAAGAAGTGTAAAAGGACTTGGGCTATTCATGTGGAAATCTCACGCAGCACGAAAATAAAAGTAGAGTCGAAGAGCAGGCGGAGTTGCGGTTGACATGCAAAGGTGATATGAAGTGGTTGATGATGGTTGGAAATATGGCTGTGATGGAGACAAACGATCGACTTTCCTCATTCCCTCGAGTATACAGCAACGGTAGAAATACAACTGAAAAGTGACCGTCTATGCAATTTTCAATTTTGTCCACCCAAAGTCGCAACTACAAGAAATGAAATAGCTCCGAGTTTTGTATCGTTTTTCCGTTGAAGCCAATTCTAAACTTAATGCAGGGTATTTTATTACGTACAACATTTTGGGCCCTTGAACGTATCAACACAGGAATCTCATAAGTCACGCAAGTTTTGAGCACATACCATTTCAGCAATATATATCACTAAAAATAGTTTCTTTTGTAATTGTTGGAGCAATAAATCCCAAAAAATAGGCGATAATACTATAGTTGAAAAAAACGCAAAGAACACAAGGTCCGGTGAAGGTGAAGGTGTAAGCTGAAATGCATTATATAGCACTACTATAAAAATATTCTGTATTTAATTTGCTGATATTGATATTGGTAACACATCTACTGGCTTCGTGGTGGTCTAATTTTCCCACACAACAGTAGCAAGTGGCAGGAGTCATCATAAAGGCTGTTGATCGGATGAAAGTCACAATAATTGTAATTTGACAGGCACACCGAGGTCATTGGGGAATTCCCAAAATGAGTTTTACACGAGGAATTGTCTGGGTGAGTAAGTATATCGAAAGTGGAAGTTTATGTGAGGATTAGTAAAGAGAGAAAAAAAGCTCACGCAATGGATAACCCTGGGAAAGGTTCTAACCCTTAGTGAAGTGATGTGCGTTTGAAGCACCAAGAGGAAATAACAAATGAGGTAAATTGAGATGAGATGAGATGCACCCTTACAGCCGTTTCCGCTTGTGCTCATCCTATCATATCTAATGGGGAGCGGAGCCGAAGGGATTGGGATTGATCGACTCCAATAGCCCGACTTCGTCGTAAATAGAATCCGAAAGCATATCATACCGAATCTAAATGTCAGATTAATCAAGCCATCAGCTGACCCTGAGGGGCTCTAAGGGATTCCACAGAATGAAATAACAAATAAATGTATCTTTATAGCTGTAGGAAAATCGCACTTAGAAAAAAAGAGAAGGGTGTTCATGCGAAACACGAGTTTGTGACCTTTGGGAGAGGAAAAGCATCGCCCTGGTTCAGTCACTTGGGACAGCAAACGGGCGAAGAGATGTGGAAATGTCACTTTTTCCACACTTTCGCCGTCTGCCTCTAACACATTTGCAAACGGGATCCAAAAGAAGTTTCTTTTCATGATGGTGTCACAGCAAATGTGACTTTGTGCATTATGCAACAAGCATTTGAGCACCAGACCTCAAGAACCCATTGGGTCTAATGTCGTTATGCCGGTATATTTCCCTGTACGAACACGGAAAGTTGAAATCACCTCAGCAGCAGCAACGGCCTTACGTAAGAGAATGAGTCTATTTACTTGTACTCGCTCACTCCTCCATGTGAAAAGTGAAAGCATACCAGTTTATTTTATATATATATGTAGATATGTACGTAGGAACGGACATATAATACCGAATGACACTTTGCAAACGTGAAGGGAGCAAAAGTCACCCGTCCAATTGCCTTCGCTCGGTAGTCCCGAAAAGCCCATGAAAACCTACCAAAGTGACAAGTGTTCCAGAACATTACATAAACAATGCACATCCACTCGACAAACTAACATAGTAATTTCAACTGACATGACACACATGAGAACATAAAGTCATTCCCCGTGACATCCATCACATCAACATGATAGGTTCCAAGTAAAATTAGAGGCACTGAGGGCCGGCGGCAGCTCAATGTGATACATACAGCCTCCCTCTAATCAGCTTAACACAACACAGTAGTCTACTCATCCTCAAAATTGTGCCTTTATATCTACCGGCCACTTTCCTTTCCAAAGCCACAATTATGGTTACAGTTTACAAATATGAATGCTTCCCGTCCTGACTCCAAATGAATTTCTAATCATTTTCTGCCTACACTCAAGAATTATACAGATGTGAAATGTTATATTTATTGTTTCTTTAGCCAAGATACCATTTTTTCCTTCTTACTTGTAGAGCGCTTTATTGTTTTGTGGTTTTCTAGCCCAAAATATGATAATGTAAGTAATGGTTCGTATAGGGTTATTTTAGTAAAAACCGTAGACCGTAAAAGCTAACACTCACTCAGTACGCTTTATGTTACGACCTTATTAAGAATTCATAGTGCTCTTTGTGGAATGGAAACATTTTTATGCACTCCGGTAATGTATAAGTACTAAAGTGAAAATTTAACTCGATTATTTTCACCGTACTAGGTATCTTGTCACAAAGCGTCCTAGGACACGATATGGATTCAGTTGAAGTCTATTCTTTTTCCTGGTGAGCACAGAGACACTCTGTCATGTACATGTATTATGACTAAATGCTCAAAAAGCCATTTTCATACTGTAAGGATTTCCATCTGCTGCCGCCTTGGTTGTCGGAGTCGATTTGTGAAGAATTTTGTCGGGTTGTCGCTTACTGAATGTTAATGTGGCAGTGCCTTTGTCGCATTTTCCCTTACATTCAACGCGAGGCTGTGCTAATGGTCAAAGCGGAGACTCAACGACCTCCATCTTCGAGATGAACGATAAGCGTGTGAAATATGGGCAGTGACTCCTGTGAACGAAGGATCACACGTATTTTTATGACAGATGAAAATATTTATGAAATATGGAGAGTAATGAGTACAGACGACTCTCGCTCGGGTTTTATACCTTATAACTTGTGTAAAGTTAAATTGTTCTAGTCGCTCCTGCTTCTTACGTATGTCTGGAGTGATATTGGTGACAAAGCACTCATAACAGTGGGTGCTTGCTTCCTTCACCACCAAAACCACCGCCCAGCATTTCACGTGCGCGGATGATATGATAATACTGTCGCTCTTGTAAAAGTGGTATTTCAACCTTTCAAAATAAGGGAGTGGTGATAATTTTTGACAAGACAAGTACTCAGACTTGGATGACATTCGCGGTGTACACAATCTCTATATGATAAAGGGATAAATTTCAATAAAGTGTTTATTTATGCTCCATTCTCACATCCTCATCTGATTGGAAGGTACACAGAGTATTGATTGCTTATCGTTTTTATCATGCTTTTGTTATTGTTGCTCAGAATATTTTTTGTGACGATCAAAGGAAGTAAATTAACGTACGGGAAACCGATCGAAGTATAGTACAGTACTTGAAAGATATAAAACCTTGTTTCTTAAGGTACAAATGTGTGTGCGTCTCAATGTGTACATTTAAAGAGATCCATGTAACAATATAGCAACTATATAAAAATGTCCCGTTGTGGCTGTGATTGTATGACTTTATATGGAACAGTATATTATACATGTATCAAATCACGTGTGATAATGGAAATCTGTGCACGAGGGTTTATGGAACTCGTATAAATCCGCAAAGGACAAAAAGAGAGAAGAGTTGAGGTGTGATATTGTCCTTGGTGGTGCAATGGGAAACCATGGTGGCACTCAAAGTGTTTATAGACAGCGAATGTGTTATTGTATTCACAAGTTGAGATGAAATATGGACCTCAATTAAAATGACAAATGCTCCCAAGGCACCCGGTCGGGTCTGCTACATTCATACATCATGTTTTTTACAATATTCTTTGGACCGATATCGCATCGTTGGAGTGCCAACGAACACAGTAGTATGACACAGTATTCCACTGTTGTTGAGCAAAGCAGCGGCAGTGGTTTTGTGTTTATTTCCGAATTTGAATTAGGTACGACGCTGAGTGACCCCTCAGTGCTGGTGTGCTACTGTGAGTGAAGTCTGCGAAGGCAGGAAGCAAGACATTTTGTCCTCAAGAAAGTGCTACTGCTTTGTTTGCAGAGTAAACTGAATAAAATGTTCGTACACACAATACACGAAAGCACTATGTGGCTTTTTCCATGGTTGCAGCATTGTATAATATTATTTTAATGTTGTGAATGAAGCCAAGAAACACATTGTCATTGCTGACAGTGAGAGGACGAGAATTAGAATAAACATTTGTTGTGAGTGGAAGGTGCGTGTTGCACAGAAGGGGTAGAGCACTGCTGTGTAATCTCCTGCGAGGAGAAATATGGCATAAAGATAGTAGACGAAGTGGAAGATGGCAGGAGAAGTTGATGGTGTGTCCACGATTTGAATCTAGAGATGTCAACTGAAGCATAGTCCAGTAGCTGAATGTCATAAGAAAGATAATTTTATTAGGGAGCCAGGTGTCGAGGTGTCATGTCGTTGGAAGGAACAATTGTCAAACGACGACGAAGCTTTAATGTTTGACAAATTTCTCCAGGGGTCTGGTTTTCTTTTCTTGTACAGAAGGTTTGGCCTATTGTTCTTTCTCCATTGTGCCAAGGAAAAGAAGATGCCTTAAGAAGTCATCATGGTTGTGAAGGATTCCCTATAGTTTTAGGTGGGTGACAAGCAGAGTGAAATGAGGAAGGGAGAAGGGCACACAAGGTGACATGATGTATGGCGAGTTGAGGCAGCCGCGAGTCTTTTCTTTGAGGAACTCCATGAAAGTTGAATGAGAGAAACATCATTCAGTTTCACATCAAGAAATTGGCTCATTTTGCAGGAAAGTGAGAACTTGCTAACCTTTTAGCCCAATGAAATATTGATAGACATTTCACTCTGTCTGTGACTTGGTTGTTTCTTGAACTGGAAGGAGTTGAAACTCCTTTTTCCAACTTGGTGAATCCACTGAGAACAGAGTGTAGATATATTTCACACAGTCACTCAACTTATTGCTCCATCCAACTTCCAACACCTTCGCCAAGGTTCAGCAAGCAGACAGAGAGAAAATATCATCCTCATCTCCACTCTCCACACCATTCGATGCCCTGCAACGGGTACCAATCCCGAGAGATGGACGTCACAGCTTGCCCTTCTTACATGGCTTACATACTGCTTTAACGATGACAAAAACTCGTCGCTCCTTTCCTTCTACTACACTTTATACAGTTAACGTTCCACTTCAAGGTGTTACGTTAAATTCTTCATCCATTTTTATCCATTTCATTTCCATCTTTATCACTAATATTTTCCACATTTTAACTTCAACTAATTGTATATTATTAATATTATATAAAATAACCAAATATTATACGTAGGTATACATTACACTTTAAACTAGAAACTTTATATAGTTGCATTAATTTCATTATGTCTCCAGAGCCTTTGATTGTATATTATATATATACATGTCAGTGGCAGTTCAATTATATTATTCAATTTCGATTATTCAATTAAATTTAAGTCTGATGTAAAAAGTATGCAATCTTTTTTTCCTGAATTGTAAGTACTACAGTAAGAAACTATTGAAAGAAATAGAGAAAAAAAAGTTCAGTTAGGTTTACAGAAGTAGACTCATGGCATGCGTAGTGTCGAAATAGTCCCATGACGAGCAGAAAGGAAGGGCAGATCTGACTAAGAGAAAGCGAAGTACAAAACCGAGAACCAGGAGTGATCAATAATGGCAGGGAGAAGTGCAAACCAAATCTCTTGAAGGGGTTTCCCACTCCTATCTTCTTGTCGACGCAAGAAGGAGGCAAAGCATATGGTTCCAACGTCGTTTTACTCCGCCCGATTGGTTCAACATAATATAACAGTTGGAAAAAAAATACTTTTGTGCAAACATTCCAATTGGTCGTTTTATTTTTACGTAGAATGATAAAGTTTACAACAGCTTTGATTCTTTACTCAATTACAAGATGAGTAGAATCGTCGTAAGCTGTCAAATGAATATTGACATATTACTCAAGACGAGTGAATATACGCGTGTTAACAGACTAGAGAAACGTATATAGTTATAAGTATCATAAAAATATGTATAGGGACAATTTTTTCCTTTTTTTCATTTTAGGTATTCCGTAAGCATGTCGTTGTCATTGGTAGTGAAGTTTATGGGATTGGTTAGAATGGAGAGACGAAACAGTTGTAAATCGTAAATAAAAGAGTTAGGCGAGTGGAATTTTGCAAGTCGACATCCCATCAGGTCTCACAGAGATAAATGTACGTGGAGGTGTCCTGGTGACACTTACTTATGTGCGTTAACTTTGGGCAAGGGCATCATCTCCTTCTCTTTCCATGGAGTATGCGACACTCTTGAGTCTAAGCGTTTCTTGTATTCACTGCTAATGAATCGAGATTCGAGCGACGTGCCGGCACTCTCCAAACTCTCCAATGGCAAATGGCAAAAGAGAAGTAACAACTGTTGGCTGAAAGGAAGGCAATTTGACTATAAGAGTTGAGTTGGACTAATATTGCTGTAGTCATCCAATAGTCGTAGTGTAGACAAAGTTACGTGGTTGCAGTTAGAAAAGAGAGAGAGAAAGAGACGAGGCTTTCGTTCCCAAGTGACACGGACGAGAAAAGGCATGACACTGTGAAGCTGGTGTGGAAGCCATGAGTTGACAGAGCTCAGAGGACGGAACAGCGTCGATGCGAGACCATTAACAGTTTCTAATTTCAGTTTGGCAGATAATTTACGCCAGCGTTTCCATCAGCAAGAGTGCTGCTAACTTTGCTAAGCTCGATTTTATCTCAGAAGGAAATGCGAGACCATTTTCGGCGACTTGCCAAGAACTCCAGGAAAAGTGGATACATAATATAAAATGACTTTCTTGTCTCTTCCTTCCTGTTAAAGTCTAGCAGCGGCTTTGACTCAACTCAACTCCTCTTCTCGTCCTCACAGTAGATTTTATATACTTTATATATTTCATGCTGTAAATGTGCACAGGTCGCTTCCATGCCATTAGAGCCCTTTCTTCTCCGGTTTAGTCTCAACAGCTCCGAAGAATCCGCTTTACTAGCATTACTACTCCGTTTCCTCTCCCTACTCCCGCAAATTTCTCTTTCAATGTTCATTTCTTCTTGCAAGAGAAAGATGCTTGGAAAAGTATAAACAGGAAAGGGAAACAACGTTCATTTCAACAACAAACTTAGACTAGAAAATACACGCCCGTAATGATACTAGATAGCGTCACACTTGCCAGAAACTTGTTTGCCCTCTCGGCAACTTTGCCAATGCATGCCAGTTTCTTTCACAAAGCATTTCTATTCTACAACTCTTTCTTCATTTAGTATAAGTACCTTAATTTATTGTAACGCAAAGTTATTATTATTGCGTATTATCACTCAAGATTCTCATTTTAAAAATTAGCAATATGTGTGACGCAATGGCATTTTCAAAAGTTGAACTCTAGCGTAAATAGTACATTATTGCGTTAAGATTACGGAATTTTGAAAACATCATAGACTGTGTTATATTGAAAGAGAAGATGTGTAAAATGTTTCTAGTATAAAAAAAGGAAAAAATGACGATGACGTTGTAAAAATTTTGGTTGAAATGTGCAACTTCAGCTCACACTTAACTTTTCGCACAACTCAAGCACTTTTCAGCCCTTCATAACCTCAAGTGCTTTTAGTTCGTTTGACTGACGCTTTCCTTGGCAATGTCGTAGCCACCTCTTTTTTGAAACAACATGCCCTCACTCCAAAAGTAGTAATATCCTACTTGGAATAAATGAGATGGGGAGAGCGAGGAAGGAGGAAACGAGAGAGAAAACGCTTCTTCTTTAAGCAAGTTGAACCATAAGACATCAAGGAAAGAGTTGAAAACTCGGGGATGAGATGGTACTAAGCTCCAGCGTCTTTTCCTCCGCTGTTCAGTTTTTGGTATGATGGCAGTGTCTACTATTTTATGTCGTCCTCTGCATTTGCTTCAGTTCTGCACAATTTCGGGCATTACTCAGAAGTGAAGCTCAAATAACTCTGAAAGGATTATTGACAAACTTTCATCTTGTGAGTAAGTTCAAAAGTATCAAAACTGGGAGTTTCTCATTCTGCCCCTTTTTCGGTGCCGGACTGACTTTTCTTGAATGAAATTTTGTTAAAGAAGATATGGCAAGGAGTTGTTTTACTTTCAGAATTACGGCTACTACTAGTCTCAAGAAGGAACCAAGATGCCCTTCTTTATTTCTCTTGTATTTTCTGCTTTTACTCTCTAAAATGAATGTGGAATCGGAAGTTTAAGTTGCAGTCAGTCCTGTGTAATTTATGGACGACGAGGTTTCTCCCCACTTCCAATTGCTGAGAGGGTTATATCCACATTTTTAAAGGGCTTTTACACTCTACCATTTCAGAACGCAGAGCGACACGAGCTGTAGACGAGCTCTTTGAAAACTTTACGATGGGTTGTGCGAGCTGCCTATGCAAATTGCAATGATTTACTATTTTTAACTAAAAAAAATGAAAAGTAACATTCACTGACTATTAAACTCAAGTATATTATCATAATTTATGTCGTAGCTTGTACTTCCTTGTAGCAAGTAACATTATAGCTTTTAACTACTCTCCGGTCTTCTATTTTTTTTTTAGTATGACACAAGATTTGATGCGGTCATCTACGACAATTATTCTGAAAACTGCAAAACGTGTCTACACGTCGTAAGTTGCGAATATAGAAACTGCGTGCATATATACCTAAGTAATGTTTTTGCAATAGTAATTAATGAGGTACATCTGCGTCGGACACTTGAGAATGCGAATGTGCGTATGAAGTATATAAGGGAGCAGTTAGTTGGACTTGAGGATGGAAAAGATGGGTGCTAAAACATAAGTTTGGGGCAGGGAGGTCTCCGCATCCCGTTTACCATTTGTGGTATTTTTGTCCTGACAAGGCGGAGCAGCTCGTTAAGCGACGCGGAAGACGCTAACGAGCTGTGCGTCTACAAGAGACCACTCGTGCTGATTGGTATAACGGATTATAAGCTTAGCTCTCTCCAGCCTACCAACAAACAACGTGACTCCACATCTCTCCTCTCCTTCTACACTTTTCCAAATTATATAACCTCAATCCCACGCTCTCTCACTCCAAGACATAAACCACCAAAGACGAAACTCTAAATCAGGCTTTAACAAAGCCCCGAAATGCATCTGCGATGAGCATCTTCTCCCGCCAAATAACTATACAAAATACTTTCCTCTCATTGTCTGTCCTTTTCCGCTAACCGAAACCAAGGGAATATCACTGTATTATTACTAATTTTGAGTTTGTTAGAGCATTTTGAGCTGTATCATTAGTGTAGTATCAAGGTTCAACTGAAAACAAGGCAACTTTCCCTATATAAGGTTGCTTTTTTAATGGGCATGCGAATTGTCAATTTTCATCCTTTCTGCCGAACAATATCAATTGCACCGAACAAATCCGGTGCAAAATTAAATTTTGAAATCATTTCGAGCTGTATATGCTCACAGTTGGTCTTCACATGTGAAATAAAGTATTCATATAGAGTTGTCCATTTTGTCCACTTGATGCTTCCCTCGGAAAGACTATGACAATAGACAATGAAATCTGTTCTAGGGTTACATTTTGCATACTAATATATTTAGTAGATTGAAAAAAAGCAAAGTTTTTGTGAACAAAACCTATAGGATAGGTAAAAAAGAGTCATTTTGAGAAAATGTGATGTGTGTACGATTTTTCAACTGATGGTGAGTTGTTGCCACAATGGCTTTCTTGCAGGAGGATGTTTCCCACCGTCCGAGCTTCCTTTTCGGGACTGGTTTGCGACCAAAGATACGCCGTATTGTTGGACATTGTACCTGTGGATAACAAGCGCTACCGCTACGCATATCATCGATCTTCATGGTTGGTGGCGGGTAAAGCAGACCCGCCTGCTCCCGCCAGACTTCATATTCACCCAGACTCCCCTTTCTCAGGGGAACAACTTAAAAAACAAGTCGTCTCCTTTGAAAAAGTCAAACTTACTAACAATGAAATGGACAAACATGGTCATGTAAGTGGAGTTCTTTGTATCTTTTTCCTTCTGTGACACTCACACCTTCTTATACAATGCAATGTTTTCCTTCCACCTTATTTGCACTTTTGCTTTATTGTACTATTGTAATTTGTATCCCACAAACGAGAACAACGTTTGAAATTATATATTTTTGTGCGTAAAGCTAAACTATAGTATAAAGTGAGATACATCGCGTGTAAGGTGTAAGTATCGTGAGAGGGAAGTATACATGCATATTGATGATTTAAGGATGCAATGAAATTATTACACATGTATCTTAATTGTGCTCTTACGTTTACGTTTTAAAAAGCAGCTGGTACTCAATTCTATGCATCGCTACCAACCGAGGGTTCATCTGGTCAAATGGCGTGAGGGTATGATGGCCAACGGAGCCTTCGTGAGTGATCTGGAGTCGGAGCTCTTTCGCACTTTCATCTTCCCCGAAACCGTTTTCACGGCCGTCACGGCGTATCAAAATCAATTGGTGAGCAACCCTTATGCATTCAAAAATAATACTTTGAGTTAGAAGCTTTTTTTTCTGCTCTTCTTCTTCTTCAACGCAACGCTTGTTTGCTTTTTGACGTGGAAATGCTTGTGCACCATTTACTCTTGCTGTTATGAGCAGTAGTAAAACCATATAGATCGACTCACACGCCAAATCTATCTTTAGTTCTTGTTGTACCTTCTCGCATAGACACTAGAGAATGCAAAGATGTGCAACGTAGTGCAACATTCGTTCGTAATGTGCTAGTCAGCAGGCTTTCACGATAAAAGTGTACGCTTCAGATGTGTTCAAGTGTTAGAAGGTGTACACAACTTTTGAAGAACGGCATGTTATTTGTTCACTCCACCACTTTTATGACTTACATTTTTCAGCAGATGAGAATTGAAAGTCTGCTCCCCTCTTTTGTGTGCTGGCTGTGAAATCCATCTCAAAAAAATTTAGATTACAATTTCTGTCTTGGTCTTATCTTGTAGGCATGGATGTATACGTATTGTACTATTAGAATATATAATTGTATATAGTTTTTTAGTTTCTACAATTCTCATTTCCTCTTAATGTACCAAGGAACACCATTCTGATAAAATTATAAATACCTAAAAGGCACACACGCACACAATTACAATGAAATCTCTGCTCTGGAAGGAGAAAAAATGAAGAGATTCTCTTTAAAGGTTCATTCTTCATAATTCAAAAAGGTGTGTCCGTGTTGGTATACAACATGAAAAATGCTGAATGGAGACAAACAAATTGAACGAGACGCAGATAACGTGGAGACAGAAATGGTTGAATGTTATTGTTAAAATGGCAAATGTATTGTCCAATGTCTCAATTGGACGATGCGGAGAACAATCTGTCCGACCACCTTCTGAGTTTACAATAGTGTTCAAACCTTCATTGCACTGCGTTACACCATGCCGACATCCAAACTGGAGGAAAGGAGAGGATGGAAAGTTGAGAGATCTGACTTCAGCATCCATCTGCAAGCAAACAAAGAATAAAGAAAAAAAGGAGGAGGCGAGAGATTTCGGATTCCATCGTTTATAAAGTGCAATGCCTTATTGGACAAAAGACAGGAGATGTGAGAGAAGTTGGCAGTTGGCAGTGCTGGTGTCCAAAACTCCGTTGTGTGAGGTCTGCATTACGCTGTCTGCTACTCAATTCCTCCTGAATACAAGACACCATCATGCAATGATGCAATCCATTGGACTGTGAGGCACATTGACAGCTCTAAACATCTGATAACATTTATTCTCTCTTGCAATCATCATTCATAAGATTCAAGCGTCCGCATTCGTTCATCGTCTCACCCTTGGCATTTAATGTACTCTGTTTATTTGATACATATAAAGATTATATTGACGAAGGATGCATGCAAGATGTAATATTCGATAGTAGTACTTACTCGATCAAAAAAATGTATTCTGAAATAATGCACGGACGAAAGAGCATTCAATGTCTACTGTGTTGTGTGCCATTACCATATCCGTGTGGTGGTGGTGGTCGGATTGGACGGACAGCACACTCATGTCTTGACGACGGAGATTTCAGATCTCAGTCAGATTGAATTGTTTTGCTTCGTCTGTCAAATGAAGACTGTCAGCCATCACCCTCTCGCCCACTCAATGTAATCATTGAATGTCTCGGAAAGTGTTGCATTCCAAAACCTTTAAGAATAACATGACGATAACGATTGAGAACTTGATGAACATTTTTTTCGCACGGGGATATAGTCCTTTTACACACAAGAAAAAGATAACGGTCCTAAGAATTCTAAGAAATATGTCGTTTTAGTACTTATATCACAAGTTCCCTTTTTCAATGAATGATTTTTCTCATCTAAAAAATAAAGCATTCAATATTATATTATGCAATAATAACAAACACAGCGAAAATTGTCTCGAAATCGTCAATGAAACTGTGCAATGAATGGTTGGTTAACAAAAATGGATTTTCTCTTGTTTGCACCATTACAATTTATGTTTTGACAAGTCCAGACAGTTCCGAACAACAAAAAATGTAGGAAAATTTCACTACTTTACATACAGTGCAAAACGTGTAAGTGTAAATTGTGTAGAAGATCACCCACGACTGAGTTTACTTTTTTTTATGTGTTCAATTCAAAGAAGCTTCGACAACAAAAGGCAATAAACTCAAAATGTCCAAATATGTTCCCAGAAAAAAAACTTGTTAAAGAATAGAAAAAAAGGGAACGAAATGTTGTATAAGCTGTATAACGCAGAGAACATAAAATTGTAACGTATTAGAACAAAGTTGAGTTCCTAATTTTTATGTAGCGTGCCCTGTTGAACAATACATTGCGTCGTCGTGCGATTTCATGCGGCTTGTTGAGTCAGTCAGTTCACAAAATGTTTGGTAGCTGTGAAAAAAAGGGTCCGAATGAGTGTGCTGGTAATATGGTCTAATAGTTAGTCTGGGAAGGAGATAATTGCATGCGAAGTTCTCAAAATGGAGGTGGTGATTCCACCGCCTCCTAAGGAAACTAAAAGAAATAGGCTGTAAAATAAAATTATTTATCTCTAAATCCCGTAAAAACAGCTTTTTGGTTTGACCAAAAAGGGAAAAAGTATCAGAAGAGTGAGTGGAGAGAGACCGACGTTACATGCAATCCAATCAGGTGAAATTCAACATTCACAATACAACTTTACTCTCGCATTTTCTCTCTATAAACGAACAAGTAGTAAAGAACAGTACGGTTTTGCTCCTCGTGTGAATACGTGTGTTCTATGGCGCCGACGACGATCCCTTGTTCAATACGTGTGAAAAGGCTTGTCATGCAAGCCGTTTTGAGTTGCGAGTATCTACTTTTCCAACACATTTTATACAATTACAATTGTAGTACACACACACAACCGCATGCACTTTTGGAAAGTAATTGCCAATGCCAGTATTTGAAACCTGAGTAATGCGCACCTTGAAGGAGTTTTCGGGTCGGTGTTTTTATATCAATCGTTTACGTAAGTCAGCACATGATACCGAACTCAAAAAACTTCATTTCCTCCACTTTTCATGAGCAGACAACACGCAGTGACATTGATATGTTTCCAGTTCTTCAACACAATATGTACAACGAATTGTTATGCTATACTTTTTGAAATGTTGTAATATTATGTTGTTTTGTATACGTTTGCTATCAACTTCCTACCGCACATTATTATTTCTTCTGCTATTGACCCTTGTGTATATAAAATGTTGAAGTCTATCTTTCTAGTCAAACTATCATTGCGTCATTGCAAACGTCACTGCTACTATGCTACTACTATTTAGACGATTAAATCTGTTCGAAACAGCGTGTTCTTTCTTGGTAGACCTTAAAACAATATTGTAGTTTTGGAGTGTAATAGTGTAGTTCAATTTGCACGTAATTTCCAATAAGTTACATTATTGTTAGTACTATGTTGAGCACTGGCGAGAGGAAACCACAATGTGTTCATGGTTTGGACAACTTTTGAGATGCTTTTAATGGCATTGAAAAGCTCCACGTCCATGTCGTCGTCCCCACGCGATCTTCCATGTTAGACTCGGAGAAGGTGCAATGTTGTACGGTTCAGTTAGTTCGACTTGACGTTGACGTTACTACACTTCACCGCCTCATCATCATCATCATTATGATAATTATCGACAACCTTATAATCCTTTTTGGTGCGCCATTTGTACGTATCAAAAAGAGAAGAGTTAGCACAGAAGATGTTACTATTATTACTATGTAATAATAACATCCGCACAAACAGGCAGAGGCACAGTAGTTCGCTCAACACTCAACACTTATTGTATTTCCTCAAAGTCACTTGCTCCCAAGTTGTGATGGATAGAGCTCTAATGATGATTTCTCTCAAAGGAGAATTACTGGTAATTAGCATACATCCACATCCACTCGCCCTCTGTTCCCGTTATATACGATGCAAATTGTAGATTTATTGGCTCGACCATTTAGACTTTTTTATGATAGCATTACAAGATTACAACTCACAATAATAACGAGCTTTTACACACTAGGCAAACAGAGACAAAATGCTGTCGATTCGTTGCATGATCTCTTTGTATCCTGTTTGGAAAATTATGATGTGATGTTACAGCAACAACCTCCGGTTGGCATGGTCGTTTGATGAGTAATTGCATGGCACTCGCTAGAGTTGTAATGACACTACTCATTTCTTGTGTTTCAAAGTGCTATCATTTGGTTTCACCATTACGTGTTTGTGCGAAGCCATACAAGTTTCAGTGTATGAAATGACACCGATTATTAGCACTGTGGACATACACTTTGCGGGTTAATGTGCTCGTACACACTCCGCATGTGGACGAGTACAGAGTACTTTAAGTTTTCCCATGTTTTGCCCTCAATTCAACACGAGAGTATAATAAAGTTTGTCATGTAAGAAATGTAGGGATTAATGTATCCAGTATCCTGTGACATGCGTCAAAGTAACGTCTTCATCAGCGACCCGAAGCATGTTAACTTGTCATTCTATATGCTGTTAAAGTATACAGAAATGACGCCAAAATAGAGAAAAAGGGAAATGTAGTATATTTCATTATCAGGAGATGTACCTTAGCAAGCTGTAGGACCTACAACGAAATGTATAGTTGCAACATTAAGATAAAACAGGAATCTATGAATGATTCGTGAACAAGGATGCGGTGAAATTGCTCAGCTTGGTAACGTGAGGAACATGGCATGGTACTTGGATGGAATAGCCTCATCGTTTCACTCTCTCTCTCTCTTTCTCTGTGTGAAAATCTGTTGTGTGCATAGGCAGAGATTGTGTAAGACCATTGTAATTTATGGAGATGGGGCTGCCGGAGGAATGGTAGGTATTAGCGTTGGTGACTTCGCACTCTGGTCTCCGTAATGAAGTGAGATCCGGGAGCAACGCAGAGCAAACTACATAGCACAATGGGCTAGAAGGGAGGAAGCAGTTTACTTTTATTAGAGTTGAGACTGAGACACAGGAAGACAGATGAGAAGAGGAGGTTGCCGTGGCTCTTATTATGTTTCTTCCTTCAAGATGGCTGGAAGTGTTGGGGCGAAGTGATGGCATGCAAAATGCGGTGCAAGGTGATCTCGACACTTCATCATCGTCGACTAGCCCGGGTGGCCCAATTATCTTAGTGAAAACCGCATTGCACCACGCTTGCGAACAAGCCTCACACTCTACGGACCATTTGATACCCGCATAATTCAAAAACTCCTACCCGTTTTCTCATTCCTTCCCATCGTCCCCATGTTCTCCCACCAACCACACACACACATTTTCAGATTTCACATAGCATATTGAGTTGAAGAACGAGGTCCATGAAACGGAGTGTACGTTACGTTATAGCTTCTTATGTGCATTGCGTGTGCTTGCTTGCTTTTGCTTTTACTTTTTCCTGTGGTTCGTTGCGTTGTGGCGTGGGTGCTTCTCCTGTGTCCCTGGAAGAATCTCAATATTCCAGTTCGTGTTGGCATACGTTCACCCACTAAAAATTCATATTACTAACCTGAACTTAGTATGATATGGGTACTTGGTTCTACTATTACTAGGAGAACATTCAATGCACACCCAAAAACTCGCACTGGCGGCGGTGGCTGCTTGCCTCCTTTCGCCAGGCGCACATGAAACATTCCATACCGCTGTTCAGCAGTCGCCGTCCTGTCCTGGACTGCCAACTCCATTATTTATCACTCCTGCTTCATCGACCGTATCTTTCCCAATGAGATGAATCCTGCTAAATTGCCTATTTTTAGCAGATCACTTCTTCGCTACTATTGTCCTAAGAGTGTACTATACTACTATAGGATAAAGTGCAAAGCACCTTCACAAAATGTTGGTAGGTGCGTGTCACTGGAATATACTACTGTACTAATGCTCCTCGTCACCAGTCAGCACTTTACCCCACTTGGTTCCCGAAGAGTGAACGCTGATTGTCTGCTCTCTTGTAGACATCCTGACAGATTTACGGGTTGTTTGTGACTCGACACTATTTTCCTTATCCAAAACCTGAAGGCGAACACGACATGTTTTGATGCCAGATCTCATAATTAATTAATCCATGTGATGTCCTAGCTCTCATCAACTCAGGATTGTTGGATGGTAATTATACACAATTCCTAGTGTTCAGGTCAGAGGAGCTGCTTTTTCTAACTGCAAGATTTCCGCTCATTTTTCTGTTGTAAGTTTGTTCTGGTTTATTTGCTTTTGCTAATACCATAAGGAAGTTGTTGAATGCGTTCGAGCCAGAATTAATATTTCAATGAATGTTGTTATGATGTTCTTGTATGGAAATTGACGTTTTTATGTTGCAAATTCTTATTATTAGAAATACAAATGTGATAATATTACGTAGTGTATACATTAAAATTATAAAGTGTTTCACAATCAATCAATTGTCAAGTGCATTGCGCTTAATGTGACTGTATTTTGTATTCATTGCAGATTACGAAGCTAAAAATTGACAGCAATCCATTCGCCAAAGGCTTCCGTGATTCGTCGCGTCTTACGGAATTTGAAAGGTATGAAATCACAAGGTACTCTTTCGATTTCATAACTCAGTTTCTAGAATTTTAAGCGTCACTGTCACTTTCCTCAGTGGCTTAGCATGAAAATGTCGAGTGTATTGTAATTTAATTACTGCTAAGCGTTTAGGCACTGAGTGAGTCAGTTTCTGAAATGGTTACGACAGCATTTGAAACATCTTGAGTAATATTGGTGTTCAAATAGCGGCATTGAAACAAATGATAATGTAGGTTAGTATTTTTTGAAATGACAAGCTGTAATGCATTTCGTGTAACACCATGGGCACCCACGGACGGACGGCGTTGTTGTGTTGAAGGAAGGAGACAAGGAAAATTTCCGTCACTCATTTCATTTTCATCTCACAATTTCATTTATGTCTCGCGTCATGCGAGTAAAAGTCAAATAATGTTATGCATTCATTTACGAGTGTAATCCTTGGAGTAAAGTCCCTCGTGTCCTCCACACTGTGTGTGGCGCAGACTTTTTCCACTCATCTCATTTCATCCTTGTCATCTTGCGTCATAAGTGCGCATTCACATTTATTTTCTTTCCTGGAATGCAGACACATTGCAAGCTGGTTGCGTTGCCGTTCACACAACCGCCTCTCTCTCAAGTTCATTCCGCCTTGACTACCAACCAAGTTTTTCAAAAAGGACGTGATGCAAAACTCCGTCTCCAAAAATTTATTAGTGATAGATCCATATCAGGAAAATTAGCTAGATGAGCAAGCATTGAGAGTATAACGTGATCTGACGATAATCTCCTTCAGTCCAAATTAACTAACTTGAGCTAAACATCTTCTGTGTCGGTGTGGTGAAAGCGGCAAGGAACAAGTTAAAAAAAATAATTTGTTTAAGACTGTGCAACTTGAGTAGTTTGTGTGGTAACTTGTGATCAAGATAAGACAGTGAGGTTGGCTCTTCTTTCTGAGATATTGCTCATGTTCATGTCCGTATGAATTCAAGGGATTTACTAATAATGCTCAAAGTCTAACCGGTAGATTCACTCGGACAAGCCAAGCCTACTCTTCTTCCTTCTTCATGTGCTCAAACATAATTTGTAGATGAAAGCAGATTGAGAAAGTCAAAAGAGTATACGAAGGAGAAGTTTAAGAAATAAGAAAAAAATAGCTAGGCAAGGAATGAAATGAAGACTGTAGCTAAGAAGGACGCCGAGTCAAAAGATGGTCGTAAATATACGCTCTCACACTTATACCGCTTATTAGGAGTAGTGCAAGTGCGGGCGGTCTCCTCTCTTCTCTTGCCTAATGTACAACTTACGTGTGTTTCTGGTGGCAGTTTAGGTGTTCCTTAGGATGAGATTGCGCTCTTCCGTTACCTTATTATGACTTTAACTTGTTCGCATTTCTGAACCTAAAGGGTTCATTTTCATACCATATTCACCCTTCGCCTTCCCTTGCTTTTCCTCAGTTGAAAGGGTCGGCAAGTCGGCAGGCTTTTCCCCTACAACTTCTCACCAAGTCGGCTTTTTGAAGTTAGGAGTACTTTACATGGAAAGAACCACATCATTTTCATCGACAAGGGAACTTTTTCATATAAATTAGGTCCACTAGGCAGTGCCCTCGGGAATTCCTTTCTTTGAAGATCCCTTTCTAAATAGGCATTCTTTTGTGGTTTTTCATTTTTTCACTTCCCTCCTCCTCGTGTCTTTACCAAATTCAAATACAGGAATTCCCTTATCAAAATCTGAAATCATCAGTAAATATTTCTCAGCACTTCAGAAAAACTCAGAAGCTGGCAAAAAATCATAGATTAGCACCTATACACTAGTCATTAGTACTAATACGTATGCTAGTCGAACCAGTAAACTCACAGTATGTATATTCTAAATCCTACCATGCGTAATTAACAAGTTCATTTCCTATATTAATTATTGAGGCAAGTTTGATTATAATATTAAACTTATTTCTATACGGTTTGTTGACGTACTAAGTATATGTAGTATAGAAAACCGTCACTCAACGCTGAGGTCGTATAGAATAAAAATAGTAAACATGATGATGACGTGTGTTGAGTTGGATCTAATAATGAATCGGGGGAGCAATTAAGAAGTCAGCGAGAGGATTTTTCATGCAAATGCCTTCCGGCGCTTTCGTCCAGTTGAAATGAGTTGACTCTGATTAAAGCCTTTACGTACTATTTCACCTTTTTAGCCCATGTCATGCTGCATCTCACCAAAGAGTTTATCACATCAGTCACTCATCAATGTTTTGAGGTGTACATCACCCAAGTTGCTTTTTGCCGTAACTTTCGTTTCCCTGCAGCCTGCAGCCAAAGGAGCTTGTTGACTGCTCAATGCAATTAAAACGGCAATGTATACGCAATTACTCAAGAATTTCTTCTTGAAACTCACATGCAAGTGTCGTGTTAGCAAGTCAGCAAAAATTAGAATTTGCATACTCTTGCACAGGAGCTCACGTGTTCCTCTTTTCTTTCACTGTAAATAATATGGTTGGAAACCGCATTCATTGCTGAGTGTTAAGTTTTCTCACCTGCCATTAAGCTCTGCATGCAATCTTGTAAAAAAAGGAAAGAAAAAATTGTGAATTAACCATCCCAAGGCGAAAAGGGACGATAGTAATTGATAATTTTATCTGCATAAGTTGGAGAATCTGAGTTTTTAAAAGCTTAAAGTCACTATAGCCATGCACACTCTGCCAAATAATAATAATTCTACTTTTCAAAGCATTATATTATTATTGCATGTTTGGTTGTGTTGAATGCTCATTGAAGGTGCAATTTATCCTTCTATGATTATTGAATCAGATGAAATTTTTCGAGTTGCATTCAAATGCTTGTGCCCCTGGCTAGCTGTGCTTCGTCAGTAGTGACCTGAACTATTATGATTATTATTATTTAATTTGAAGCAAGATGGCATATAAAGACACCGACGATCTCGGACAAGGGTAATTTACCAAGGGCTAAAGTAGATGTTGATGTTGAGAGCACGTATAATTATCAGCAAGTCGTCTGTGTAGCCTTCTCTCTGACGGATTTGCATACCACACAAGTTACTCTGTGGGTTTTTATTAACAGATTATAGATTGTGGTTTGATGAGCTGATGTTTCGACTGAGAGTGAGAATTGGAAATGCCTCGAGTCGTGCGGCTTGACAAGAATGAATAAATACGGTGTGAAAGGGTTGCTCTCCCATTTCATTCTGCGCTTGTAGAACGTGAAAGAGCACAAAGCTTTTACTACAGCTCATCACGCATCTGTTCAATAAAACTTTGGCATAATACGTACAAGGGCTATGAACGCATTTCAGTTGAAGTCTTGAGTCTTGTCTACCACTCTGAGGAAATTCAAATACGTATAATGCTCCTTGAGCTTTGCAAATGCAACATTTAATGAGCCTCGAGGAAATTGCTGTTATTTTGTATACTTGGTGAGACGCTTTGTGATTTACACATTGCATGATAAGAAATGCTAAGAGGAGAGAAGCAGATTAATAAAAATGTATGTATGTATACGGGAAATATTTTAGTTAGCAGAAAGGAAACGGAAAATTCTGATGCTGCAAACACACAAATTTTACAACAACCACTTTTAACTATGATAATGGTCTTTGAAATTATTAGCATTGCCAGAGCCAAACCCGAGTGTATATATAAGTATATGAAATACAAAAGAAGGAGGATCGACTTTTAGTAGTCGTAGATGAAGCACGTATAGAGGTGATGGAAAGAAGGCATATCGGCTAACAGCAAATAAACTTGTTTTGATTGCGATTAAAACTCCTTCACCAATGCTGTCAGGAGGAAACTGATCTAATAAAACCAGCCGCTTGTAGCAATTACAAAGTGAATGCATTTCAGCACGTTTTCCTTTGGAGATTTTTGGTCCAGGTTCAAGTTGGCTGGCAATTACCCGCAATTACATGGAATATTGTAGTAAAACGCTTATTTGAATAATTACAATATGGCTCGCTGACTTTGTGTCTTTCTGCTTCGGAGTTTTATGACATGGTGGTTGAGTGCGCCTTGTTTGTTTGTGATTGCAGGGAGACGATGGAGACGATGCTTGTGGAGCAACAGTACATTCGTCCGCCGCTGCGCCCTTTTGATCTCGAGATTGCCACCAGCTCACTCACACCGGAGGAGAAAGCCCTCATCCACGCTCGAGCTCAATTGCTTGGCTTGCGTTCTCCATTCTCATCTCCAAGTATGAATCATCACATGCAGAGTCAAATGAATCACATGAATGTGGCCATGAGCGGTGGTGCGTTCCCTCACTTTCCTGGCGGTCCGGGATCTTGTCCCACTTCCATGACTGGATCCAGAATATCCGAGGCGGCCGCAGCAGCAGCCGCCGCTAACGTTTTAAATATGAATGGAAGTTTGTCTCAACTATACGCAATGGCTGCTGCAACTTCGTCATCCTCACGCCCTGGAGTTGCTGGTGGGTCACCGATGCCCGGTGGACCACAAATCCCACTTCCACTTCAACTATGGACACAATGGGCCAGCTTGCATGGTCTGTCTCCTCTTGCCCCGACTCTGCTCGCTCATCACGCCCAACTTGCCGCAGCCATGGCTGCTGCTGGAGCTGCAGGATCCGGAGTAAGTCCGTCAACATCCTTGTCACCGATTTCAAGCCATAGTCACTCGCTGACGACGAACTCACTCTCTGGGAGCTTGTCCAATGGGAATAACGGCAATTCCTCGAGTCCACCTGGGGGAAATGGGAGCTGTGACTTGCGACTTGGCGGAGGAGGGCGTTCTTTCTTTCCTGTCAATTCCTCTTCCGTGACCGGAGGTGGACCGGCCACTAGCCCATTAGGAAGCATGCATCGCTTTTCCCCTTACTCCATTCCAATGAATAATGCAGGGAATCGATCCAACCACAACGGCAGCATTGGCAGCAGCAACAAAAGTCCGTCTCCATTGGGATCTCCTGACTCTCTACGGGATGAAAGCGTTTCCTAATCGCGGTTTACCAAAAAAAGATGTTTCGGTTCTTCACAAAGTGACAGTTCCCATTTTAAAAATAGTCCTCTATGCTGCTGAGGCTGAGGAACCACAAACCAAACTATCATTCCATTTTACGCTCCATTTTAACGATTTTCAAACCGCACATGTCTCCCATCCATGCAAATTCACTAAATGAACACTAGTAGCTTTCCAATTCTTCACATTCAAGTCATACCACAGTATTGTGGGTGATCAACTTTATTGTCGTATATAAGTAATCATATTCTAAGGTAACCGTTTCATGCTATAAAAGATCACAAAAATAAGAAACAGAAATGGCTAACACTCTCATAGCAGCAAAACTGCATTCATTCTACAGGCAAACAAACCCTTTTGTGCCCTTTGTAAATCGTAGTCCACATTTCAAGTAGCTGTCCAGTTCATTGTAAAATAACAAATATCAAAACACAAAACTTGAGAGATACAAAATAAATCCTTTCACTATTCCAAGTTCCAAGATTTTACTCCAATCCAGTGCGACTGCTGTAACATCACTTAATAGTATTATTACACGTTATATTTCCAATCATTACCTAGCAGTGAATTAAAAATTCCGTACTATTTTTATTTACATATCACATAAATAATTAAAATATCTTGTAGTTAGTTATTATATGTTACTCTAGTTAGAATGAAATCAGTTTACTTGATTTGCGACGGTGCATTATTATTATTACTACACATTTTTTAAGTTGTATATAAGATTTTGCTATAGAGCAACATGAATTCCACGATCCACGACGCGCCGCTTTAACTTGTAATAACAACTGGTTATTGTCGTTCATATTATTCGATATAATATAAACATAAGACACTTTAAAGTATTATTCCTATCGTTAATATACGTAAGAGTGTGAATAAAAGTATTATAAATATCGCAGAGATATTCAGAAAATGTGAACACATTTGGGTAATTTAAGATTTTGAATCATCACTGCAACAAAGATTAGCATTATTACTATTAGTTATACATACGAACACAAGTATTACATTTACATTACAAGTTGCTGTGAAATGCAAAAGAATGTGGTGAATAACCGTGAATGTGGTGTGGTGAAATGATTAAAAAACGTAAATTAATTTCACTTCATCAATAATTCTAAATAATGTAATTTTAAATTTACTAAAAATAAAATGAAATGTAATATAATCACTTAATTATTAGCATACTCGATATTTAAAATAATCTACAAAATGTAATTATGAAGAATCTCTTCTCCCTCCGAACGAATTCCGAATCACTTCAACAATAAGTTACCGGAATTATAATAAAATATAGTTATTGTGATTTATCATTAATATAAAATCATCATTGTATCACGTATTACACATGGAATAAACTCACAAATAAAACGGTCTTTTGCACAAAACAATTTAAACGTATTGTATGTATATACTACTAAATGCACTTTTTTGGCATATTGACATTTTTCATATGACAATTCCATGAATTAAAAATCGTTGGAATTTAGAATAAATATACATTATTCCAACTTCATGAACGTGACAATTCAGCTTTCAAAAGTAGGTTGGCGGGTCAACTGGCTTAATTTTAATTGCATAAGTATCCAGTATAATATGAGAAGAGATGAAGAAGACACAGAAGTACATTTGAACAATGGGAAAGAACGGGGCAAGGATAATGCGAATGAGGAATCCATGTCGCATGTGCGTGTTTGTTGGATGGGATGCAATGCAATTTTGGATTATGTGAGCTTGTGTGAATTAGTAGAGACATTAAAGATGAAAATTAAGGGACAGGACAAATAGAGCTGTTTTGGAATGGTGCGGAATTAGTATAGGTTTTGTGAATGTGTGTGTTTTGGAAGAATAGGAGGATGAAATATAGAGCGAGAAAAGAGAAGTGAGATGAGAGAGGAACAGGAAGGAAAGCTAAAGGACGGAAGGAAGGAAGGAAGCGATAAAAGTACTAGGCATTTGGGAGCCATGGGAGAATACGAGAATGTGAGACGAAAGAGGCTTGCGGATAGAGTTAGGACTTGGTGATATAATGTGAGCAATTTGCGTCGAGAGAACAGGAGCATTTTCAGTGGTGCGATAGAGTGTAAAGTTGAAACCATTAGTGGCTTATCGTTGCCCGAAAATGGATGCAATATTTCCTCACTTATCTCCATCATGCATCACGAGTCTGGACACTATCAGGTCGTTCGAGGCAAACTTGGATTTCGTCGCGGGTCCTTTTGCAATTTCCCCAAGTTTTGGGCTCAAAAACTCCTATTCTCTTTGGTTGTAGTCACCCAGTTGCACTTGGTTGAAATGTTTAACGCCCTTCGTCTCTTTTCGTGATACGAACTGTATACTTCTCGAAATGGTCTAACGTTTCTATTCTTCTGCTCCTTCTCAAAAGAGAAGTCAAACTCGTCGCCTCATTCGGACCTAACGCACAAAAAGTGAAGATATCCTCAAATGCTTACATTAGAGCACTTTCACCGCGTGGCAGAGGCGCACACCCGCTAAACTTCGGGTGGGGAATGGCAAGTTTCGCCAGGAGCAAAAAGATAGTACTCTGTGATATCAGCTCTACTTTTAGCTAATCACTAATGAGAAGACAGATTTATTTTTCGAAAAAATCACAGATTCTTTCTCTGATTACTAGATTTACGTAAATAGAGCCCTTTGCTAATCTTCCCTTTAGCTATAACAAACGAAATTACTTCCTTTCTCGTTCTTCTCTCTCTTTCTTTCCTCTCCCCCATTTTCTATGAGTTTACAAATCTGGAGTATTACAAAGAAATCCCTTTTTACATTATTCAAAAACAGGCTCAAATTCAAATCGGGAAAAATGGTAGAAATACCAAAGAAACATGATAAATTTATTACCATTATTTATTTATTAAATTCGAGTTGAAGCAAATTCCCAATATTCACAACTCCTGGTTTTGAACAACATCTACCGAAAATTTTAAAAAAATCTGTTGTTTAGGTTCATCAGAAAGCATTTTTATTAAACTGATTTTTGTTATATTAATAGAGGATCATTGATTATTACAGGTGTGTACAAAAATATAGGGAATTAAAACGTATTAAGTATGAGTTGTAGGAGAGAAGCCTAAAAGTAAAACAGCAAGATTTTATAAGTCAAGGACATGTTCAGGACTGATGAAGCCTGGCCACGTAGCATGTCAATGTCCAAGTTAATCACACATTTGATTCTCTCTCATCTTCTAAGCCCGAGCTTGACAAACTGGATCTGACTGACACAAGTTGCCCCAACTACTATCCGTTGAAGATCTTGGCTTCTCGTTTCCTTGTGAGATGTAAGTTAGTATTAAGTAGGCTCAAAGGGTTGTGATGGTGGCACTCCAAATGCCCTGAAACTGATTTCAAGTCCATTGGCCGACTGGTGTGTGCTTCGTTTGTCAGACACGGTCATTTCATTACAAGGCTGATGAGGCAAAGGACAAGTTGATTCCTATCACCACATCAGCATCCCATTGGACAGACCCTCCGGACTCAAATGAGTACGCTCTACGCACCAGCAGCAGAGGCACATCATTATCATTCACGATCATCGTTATCATTATCATTACGTATACTGAACCTAGCAATGATACAATTAAAATACAATTCTTCTCGTGGTCGTCGTCGTGCGGACTGTGAACGGGAGTCAGCGTTTGTTGGAATCCCCCGTTTTTTAAAAGGCTCTATTCTCTACAATGTATAATGCATACAGAATTTTCACTGACCAGTGGTCCTGGTCAGACTCACGTCACGTCCCAAACTGTTTTAACACAAACTCCTGAGGATCAGTAAGGCAATGATCCTCGGTGAGAAATGGATTGCATCATACATATCTCATTCTTATAATAAATGCTCATCAGGGAAATCAGTTTCTTGAATTGTTCTTAACACTGTATTGATGAAACACTAAAGAGAATGAAAAGTCAAACTAAAGTCTTCGTTGTAGCTGTGAAGCTTCTGCTTGCTTCCTTAGTCCGATTAATAGGAGTAGTAGCATTTAGCCCTACGGACAGACAGCAACTCAAATCTTGATTTGAATATACATACAAAATACAAAAAAAATAGTGTGAGGAAAAATGAAACGATGTGAAATGTTGATATCCCGCCTTTTACCTGTGTGTGGCATTCTAAGAGAAGAAGAGCAACGGCCCAGAATGGATTGACTGTATGCTACATTAACATCACACCTTATTGAACTTTAGGGAAAAACGAAACGTTGCACTGCAAAGAAACAGGTCAGACGAGAAGACTCCTTTGGACTCTTTGGAGGAGGAAAGCAGGAGCTAATTTGATTTGTAAAAGTGTAATTTCTTATCTATTTCGTCTCTAGGGTGCTCTTGGGCAATCCAATCACAGCTCACATCTTGGCCACACCTTGCCGTTTTGCCTTTCAGGTGAGACCTTTCTTGACGTTCAAGCTGTGCACTTGAGCATCTCTCTCTTCTCATGACTCGTCAGATCTAATCCAGAGACGAGCACTCTTATCTTATCTATGGGTGTATCAAAAGGCATGGATTTGATGATTTGTCTCACAAGAGCTTCACCACACACGCTAACAACGGCATCCTTAGCGCCTTTGCCTTTTGCACAACAGTTTGCTTCTCTAATAGTATTCCTCCAGCTCTCATAAATCCTTTTTTATTTGCAACTAATTAATTCTGCCAAACAAACCAAGTGTGCCGTGTCGAGCGAGGCCGAGTCGAGAAGACAGACAAGGTCCCCTTCAAAATACTATATTCCATGCTTATACCATTTTATACAATATGGTACTTTGGTACTATAGTCCCCTTCCTGTACTCCTTATTGTAAGTTCATCCAAGTTACGATAGCACCTCATATATCAATTCTTCATTTACTTTATACTGTAGTTTTGGCAGGAAAGGTTTGATTGTGTGATTGTATCATCTTAACTATTTGCTACTCATACTTTATTAAATATAGTAAGCTGGTAAGCTCTATAGTGTTTATATATTGCTGAAACCATATGAAATGACTGCATTATTACGATAAATTCTTTTTTTTGCCGAAAAGACGATGTCTTCTGCCCTGTACGCAGCATTGTAAGAGATGTAAGGCTGAGTTGAGTTAGCTAGACTTTGGACAAGTTGGATGGGAGGAGTACGTATGCAAATAGACTTCTTCGAGTTGATTTATGTCAGATGTGAAATGGCATAAAAAGATAGAACCGACTGATGTTCCTGCTGCTCTTCGGTCAACTTCCCTCAAATTAAAATGTGGCAAAAATTTCTTCAGACGGCCGCGTGTAAAACCCAGGAGGCCAACAGCAACGTGTACCGACGAAAATGCTAATAATGTGCACAAAAAATGCTTCTGTTTATGTGAAATAGTAGACTTATCATCAGAGCTGAAACGAAACGTGACCACATTAGCCTAGCTGCCCTAATATCACACTCCGTGCAGCATAATACTCATGGTATTATAATAATTCGTTTGCGTATTTTATATACAAAAATGTCTTAAAACGCTTAATATTGAAACATTAGTTTATTGGTCAGGGGAAAAGCTTTCATTAGTGTTTTCGAGATGAAGATTATTGAGGTTTCCTGAGTACGCTGCTGTTTTCTTGTAATTCGGAACTCCAGACTTATAGGTTTTCCTGCTGTTTCATGGTTGCTCTTACGCAAGGAATCGGATAGTTAGCGCGGACGTGAAACTGAGATAGAAAAGACCGATGATGAATTATGAGATGGAGGCGTATCGCAGATTCGATATATTTTGGAAGCCCTGTAATTTCCATCGTGGAGGATTAATTAACAGAAAATATTTCACGATGACAAGAAACGATTAGAGACCAAACAACTTTTTATTTAGGAGGTTTTTAATGAAAATTTCTTGCGGGGTCTTCTTCCATCACTCCTTGTCTTGACGGCTTCTGCCTCCTGTCTCTAGTCATGCCACTTTTCTCCCTCCAAGTGATCCTTAGTTCAATCTAGACTTCAAATAGTAATTCTGCATTCATCGCTCTGGCTCTTCGTGCTTCTTGTTGTCTTGGAAAAGTCCAAATGTCGACAATTCTCTGATGATAAGTTGTATACATTTATGACTCACACAAATCTGATTAATTTTCCGCCACAGCATAGGTTCAATTTCATGCGGTGCAATTTCTCCAGTATTACAAATCTATTGCTATGAGAGCAAGAAACACTTTTTGTAATTCACAAAGTTGAAATGAGCTGAGATTGAACCAACGCCAAAAAATCGTATCTCTCTTTCCCTTCTTCCTCCAGCTTGATTGCAATTGCAACCATGGACAAGAACTTGCATGAGCCGAAAAGCTGGGAACCTCCGAGGTTTAGGGTTTCACCCTTTTTGCCACATTGAAAGAAGCTGATGACTGATGAAAGTAATAATTAGGTGCAGCCTTCTTCTCCCAATCTTCCACTGTAACTTTAATAACTCTCATGTGTGGGTACCGGTTTCACTCTAGTTTGATGGATAAGTTTATAAATACTCAACCAACTTCACTTCTTTTTTCTCTCTTCCTTTTTTCCTAATATTAATGTTGTTTTCACATCGGTTTTTATACCCTTTTTGTACAGGGAGATTACATTAGTAAAGACTTTAGATGCGTACATTGGAACCAAAAAATAGATAAACATTGGAGAGAGAAGAAAGAGGAGTGAATGGGTCAGCCACTCTCTCCCTTCGGATCCGTCCACACCTCTGCGTTTTTCACGATGGGCCTTTCACCGAACCTCATTTCATGTCATGATCCATACGTCTCCGTCAGTAATAAATAGAAGAACCCGTGAAAAATCTCGTCAGCGGCTCTCTTTGGGGGCGTGAATTTGGTGGGAAATGCGTCCTTTTTTAGATAAATTACTTTACTCTATCCTGCCGCATAGAAGGAAATTAGTCCATTAGTATCATAATAATGAATTTTGTGTGTCGTTCACTCGTTCCCATCTCACAACCCAATACGTCTACAAGTAGCGTTACCACAAATATTTTAAAAGCTATAGCATCTGTCTTTTCTCTTACTTTCACGTGTTTCAATGTAACAAAATCATAATTCAAAAAAATATAACTTGACACTGTGTCTTTAGAGCATCAAACGTTGATGCGAAGGCCAAAAATTAGAAAATACCCATCAAAAACTGAAACCTGATGACACAATCCCTTGAAAAAAGATTGTACAGGCAAGCCTTGCTCTAAAGAGCGGAAACGGTACAGCTTAAGAATGTTCGGATATTATAATGAATAATGAATTCGGTAACTAATGGAATGCAACCTTGTTTAAAATGAATTGCCTCATTATGTCCAATTAAATGCATTGTGATTGATCTATCTAAAACAACAACAACAAGCATTTCGCCAAAGCCGAGAAGGCAAGACTGTCAACGTGTCAACTCGAGTGTTAAGTTACCACATCGAGACTTTCCGCTGCACGATTTCTTAATCCTAATGCGATTAAGCACAACTTAACCCTTTCAGTTTGAATTACAGTGGAACGGGCAATATAGAAAAATTCTTGTGAAATTAAAAATGCTGATTCCTATTCAAGGTTACGTCACATTCACATTTTACATTATACATTTTTTACTGTTTAACTATATAGGAGCTCCATTCTAGTTTGTGGTGAAAAGAATGCTTGTGCTCTGCAAAAGTATTATAACATAGTATATAACTTATATAAGTATATTATATAGGTTATGTACGGTAAAAAACGGCGAGAGCAACAATGTCCATGTCCATACTATTGCGGCCGTCAGTCTTAATGTCATGTGGACTGGACCACCAGGTGAGCTACAATGGATGCAATTAGCCACGCTGCTAATACACTTTGCATTATTGCGGTAGTGTAGTGTGGTAGCCATGCAAAAAACAATCAAATATTAAGTATATAGTATATATAAATTGTAAGTAATATGTGATCTATAGCATTTCTTGAGCTGTCCATTGTTGCTGCTGTGTTTTAATAGTTCTTCTTGAGGTTTGAGATTCATATTCTGCCTTGACTGGCCAAAATGTTATCATATCCTTCATGCATTATAAAATAATGGTTCGTACCAATGGTGACTAGTTTGGAATAGATGGACCAACAACAAGAAGACGAATGTCCAATGAACATCCACTCAACTGGTTCTTGACTGTGTGCATTTAAGGCCAAGACTGACAATCCTAAATCATCGAGCGTGCTCAAGCAACAAAATGCTAATGATAGACAAGCCCTTTAAGATGACACAAAGGGAGCGTCAACCACACATATTCCAATCCACTCCAGAAGTGAAGGGGGCCACGTCAAAGATTAATTTGTTTTTTTCTGCAATGGCTTAGCTGTCAGTTAAGATTTTGACACTCTATGTTCCAGACAGCTACTGCACTTACGACATTTATATGTCTCTCACCTTCTCATTCCCAATTCAACTCGCAATCTTCAAAAAACCCGTCAACTTTTCTTACATGTTTTTGTATTCTCTTCTGCTGTAAGGACCCACCAATCAACCCAAATCCCCAAAGGCTGCAGGTGTAAAACCTTCCTTGTTGATTTTGATTGCCAACTCAAAAACGGCAGTGTATCAGTTGACTTTCTAATTTTTATTCGGCCGCGAAGTCAACTCTTCAAACTGATTCAAAAGACGTATAAAATGATGCAATCAAAAACGTTTTAGTGTTTATATCCAAACCACAACCAACTTGACACTTGACTGTTGATTCATACACTAACACAACCCATAGCATAGCACTAATGCATCTGTGTGGCACTCACATTACTATGAATACATGTAGGGTTACCTCGTCAAGTTGGACAAGACTTTTTATGTACAGTAGCCGTGTATATGTAGTAGTAATTGCGCTTTATACAGACACCGTGTGAGTAGAAATATTTGAAAATCCAGGGGTCGTATTCTATTATATAAAAGATTAAAAGGAGAAATCTTCTTCAAGATCAAAAATTCAGGAGCCACTTCAGATTGTCGGAAAGCTTCTTTCCTTCAGGAAACTGCTGGACGTCCACACTCTCGACTCATTTCAAACCAACTCGGAAGGAGGCCTGGTTTGCCTTTTGTGAAAGATGAAATGACATCAAACGCGGGGAAAAGAAGAAGTCCATTGTGTGTCACACTACTGTAGTCACAAATCAGTCGAGAATAATAGTCTAGTTAGCATTCCATCAAGAGTCAAGAAACATAAATAATGAAGCGTCACAAAATATGAACATGGACACGGACAACAGCGGACACAAAGGATCTTCTCAGCATTACAGATTCTCTTTTGATCCTTATTATCACTCATCATCATTATGGAACGAGTCAAAGCACTTGAGTCTTTTTGGGCCTGTAAGTACTACTTTTCAGGTAAAAATAACTCGTAATTTCCCTATATATGGTTGAACAGTGGGGAAATTAGCATTTAATATTAGTAAATGGAAAAAATGAGCAGAAGCATCTCCAATGTTATCTCCTATATAGGCTCACAAGTTGATATGTACCGTAGCCGTCGTGACGTTTGGTTTCTATTCTCTATTCTACAAGTATCAACTATCAAACCACGTATAAACCCATCTTCCAGACAGAATAGAACGCAACAGCAAAGTTGAGAAAGTGTGTACATAGTCAGCATGAAGCATTTATAGCGATAAAGTCCCGCTGTACACTTCACAATGACCAAGTTCTACTGGCTAGGTCACAGGTCAACAGCGTCTCTGCATGAGGTCACGGATGCCACCCACTAGAACCTGAAGGTCTCTGCCATGTAACAAATGAGCCCTGTCGCACACAATGAAATGGCTAGTATACAAGTGGAAGTGGCATCTCTCTCTACTTTTTATGCTTCTTTGAAGGGTTCAAAGTGCTTCTTAAACTATGACGGACTTCAGCGTTCCTCTTTATATTCGGTTGTCAGAAAACTACTACTTTCCACCGAGACCTTCATCTCATCATCTCACACAGCACTGCATAACTATGTATATTTCTATTCAATACAATATCCCACCCTACACGATTCGAATACCTTCTGATTCTTTCTTCTCACTCGCTACATGGAATCTTGAATTTTAATATTAAATTCTTGTTATCACTCACAGTAGTGCCAGTTGGTCACACAACCAAGGAATTGTGGCGTTGCGCAATAATGTTTTGGAACTTTGCTTTATGATCCATATCCTTACAGTGACGACTGACGACACAACTATTTTTGCAAGTAAAACTAAAAAGTTGCTTTTTGTCTCACACCCGTTTGTTGTTGGTTAGCTTGAAAGATTAAGCTTCTGTTCTGTGTCTTCTTTACGACTTTTGACGCGTACAGCAGCACGTCAAGAACTTGCGTCTTTGGAAGGAAAGCTTACCTTGACACTCAACACGATGATTTATTACTCAAAAGCTCAAAGTGGGAGGACAATGCTTGACAATTTTATAAAGAACAACAATTGTACAATGTACACTATTTAATCTGAAAGGCAACTCCAAGCTGTGAATGTCGTATATTCATACAGTACATAGTTTGTCCTGGCATATGTGTGACATGGGGAACATGAAACTGATAATTTGTTTAAGGTTTCGACCTTTAAAAATTAAAAATTAATAATTATGACACAATTATTGTATTATCCTGTGTGAAGAACAAGGAATTTGATGTGATGTACATAGGTTCAGTTTTATGCATAATTATGGGAAACTCAATCTCAAATTGTAATAGGTCAAGTATGGCAGTAAATAACAAGAATTAGTATGACGTATACGTAATGTACACGAAAATGGACAGGAATATGTTGACGCGGATCATCAATTTTAATTTCGCTTTCTCTATGATAGTTATACTAGGGACATATAGTAAACCTACTACTACAACTGGTGGACTGGCAATCATCCGACAGTGTGCTCTGATTGTTTTACGACGCAACCTGTCTCTTCAAAGTGACTGTGAATGCGTTTCCTACGAAATGTCAGCATTCATGGAAGACAATGCCCCTGTCAGTCGTAAACAACCTGAGTTGTTAATGTGAATAAAGTTTGTGACACAAAATGTTCGTATGGGCACTAAGTGCTCACTCGACTTGTTATATGCAATAATGCAAAGGGTAAGTAGTAATTCGACACAAGACCGAACCACAAGTCTAAATTCTTTTTATTGTGAACCTCACAACCTTTACATTCCTTCTTGTTCATTTGTGCCGACCAAGTTTTCTGCGTGGCAGTTCTCCAATTAAAATTCGGAAGTCGTCCAGCCCCAGTTTTAATTCAACAAGGACAAATGAGTGCTGTCCATAGGGTTCAAAGAGCACAGCTGCAGTCCAATACGTGAAACTTAAGGGAACTCCTGGCCTCATCTCTTGAGACATAAATCTATGTTACATTTACGCGCTCTGTAACCCAATACTCCATAGGACCAAAAAAAGGGTTTGGGATATTTGCTCCGTGAAAAAGGTTAATTCTCTGGCAGAGAGTCGGGAACAATTGACTTAACTTACAAAACACAGGTGAGGCAAGAGAAGAAGAGCCCAAGGACTAAAAAGGGGAGTCAAACGGGTCGATAGGTCAGGCGGCTGTCGGCAAGAATTTGTTGTTTAATCCCACAATCCTGTGGTTTAAAAATCCGACCAAACACACATTCCTTGTGGCGCAGTTAATTTGTTTCAATGTCATTTTCATTTCATTATCCATTCGGGTCTGATATTTCAAACTTTTTTTTCACCTGGAGATGGAATGAGCACGCTTTCCATTTTTCTAGCTCGTCTTTCTCCAACTACGTTTATGACGGCTTTCCATGTTGTGTGCTGCAGCATTCCTAATAAACTGAGAATACAGCATAAAAACATGAAATGTCTCATCGATGCTTTAGTCACACAGTCAACATTTCGAAGAGAGAATTTTTCAACTTGTTGTATGTACACATCCCTAGCTATTACATGGCTCTTTTGTGAAAAATTCACTTCATACATAAGGCATCTTTTATGCCTGTGTCTATGTAGCACAATTGCCTTATTAGGTCTGATGCTATAGTCTCTCATCAATTCCTCCATAACTCTTTTCATACAATTTTTTAACTTTTAAAAAAAGTAACCGCTCAACTGCTGACTTGAAGTTGAAATATATGAAGGCAGTCATCGACGTGGGCATCCTCACTCCAGGAAATTAATTAGAGACTCATTGTACAAACGAGATACCGCTTTATGCCTTTGCGAATGCCATTTGCTCCATTTCCTTCCTAGATTTTGATGAATGCCACTCCCGTTCTCAAGACATAGCCTATCACCTCAATGAGCAGAGAGGAAACCTCATTTGTCCCTGTCAATTTTTACAATCCAGAACTCGTAATTTTTCCATAAAGTGTTGTATTCAATTTTTCCGTGTAAAAGTAATCCAAATGAAGCCCCCGGGACAACCTTCTACGAACAGCGGAAGCATCCGTCCGCTGTATAAATGTCTGTGTGACCCAAGATCATTAAGGAAGTACTTGTCGTGTCAAAATTAGCTGGAAAATAGCTTCACGTCCTGTCAATGAGCTTCGAACATGCAGAACCTGTGATTACGCATTGCAACTGTAGTAATTACACACAGTTTGTCTAAAGCATTTGGGCATATATAGTACGCACAATTGTCATTTGTCACATTTGGACAGGAAGGTGGGGGTGGACCAAACCAAAGTCATCAGGGAAGTAAAAGTCAATCATAATATCGTTGTAAATTCCATTCATCTCTTATAAATTTCCTTTCACATCAAATAATGCTATTTTAATGTCAACTTTTACTTACATCTGCTCGTAGTGTGTGAATAGCGTGAGTGTGGGAAAATATCAAAAATTTACAAAACCACAAATCAAAATTGACATTTTCTGCATTACTCACAACTCCGCGTGTGACAATAATAGGTCAGTGGTCACATATGCATCAACACAGCACCACTTGCAGTCACGTGAAGAAATTCAAAGGATCTACACAGAATAAATGTAAAGGATATAGAATTGATTCCAATCTTTAATATACTTGCAGGTTTTGAACTGTTTCCGAAAGTAGTGAATACAAGACAATGTAATAGGATTTTCCGCGTGTTTAGAACGCGGACTCTGCCTAGTGATCATGCATCATCACCATCATCATAGACTGAACGATTTTTCACGTCGACAAGTTGAACAGGGTTCTGAAGGAAGAAACATCCTATTTAATGTGTTCCCTGTCACAATGTTGTGTGAAAAATCATGGCGGCTCACAATGGATCTAACAATGGGTCTCTGTATCGTTTGTAATCTCTCATAGTATAGTACACCTTACAATTTTGGTTATTAATCGCTTCTTTTCTCTCGTGGCGTGGTCCAGACAGCTTCTTTCTTCTGTCCTCCTCCTCCAACTTGGAAGATGTCTTAAGGATTTCAATGTCGGAGCCATTTGTCCAAGTAGGTGGGCAATAGAATTTCTGACTTTTGAGTGGGTGGTCGTAATGGCTCGTTGAGGACAAACAGAAGGGACTCTGTCCAGCTCAAAGGGTGGCTTGACCATAATAATATAACATGAGACAATTGTATTATGTTGCAAAAAAAGTTGGGACGAAGAAAAGGAAGAAAGGGAAGAAGGCTCCTTCTCTTACTTACAATGTAAGTATAACATGCTTTTTCCAGGCAGGGACGTCGTATTAGTAATCGTAACTAGAGAATGTGTCTTTGGAGAAGAAGTACTCAACTGTCGCAACACCAAATGACCCTTGAGCACAAGACTGTATTGACTTTCCGGGATTTTTGGAATGGTTTTCCATTCTTTGAACCTCTTCAAATTCCACTTGAACAACGCTGAAAGAACGACTATAAACCTTAAGTAAGTGTAAGAATAAGAAGTGAGCCAAGGCACACGAACTGCCCATCCAAAATCGGTTACAGTATTCTTCCAAAGTAATACTGCAATACTGCCTAGCAAAACGAAGGTACTATAATACTGGCATTGCAATGCAATGCCTTTAAGTGCTCTCCTCGACAGTACTGCTAAAGAGGCCTAGAGTAGGTTGTCTCCAGATACAGACTGCACCATTTCCATTGTTATACGGCAATGTTGAGAAACAAGGGAAGAAGACAAGGGAAACGTCATCCGACCCTGGAGATCCCAAGATTTACAACAGAGAAGGCCTACAGCAGTGAAATGGAGACAGCAAATTGCACCTTCAATTGGATTCATACTAGGTTTTTTGACACCTTCAAAAGGGTTAGAAAACAATCGTAAAGTCAAAACAAGATTTACGATACACTCACTCGCTGCGTTTTCCTTCCCGTGTTAACCGTAAAGATGCATTGTTGCTTGTATCTTTCCACTTTCCACTCTCCATACTTTTTCTGAGCAAAATGCATTGCATTTCTCAGTTTTGGAATATTATACTACTGCAATTTGAAAATATACTGGCAACAAAGCTATGCTATAGTAGAAAATTCTTAACTATCCTCTGGGGAAAAGTTTGGGTGGTGGTGACGTTTGGAGGCTGAAGGAAATATAACGTAAGGAACACTTCAAGACAGGTATACAGACATAATGTTGTAATACTAAAAACCATTCTGTCCACAAGGAAGATTTGAAGAAAGACGGAAAACAGTGTAAACAAAGGAGCGTCCTATTCACACGATGACAAACCTCCATGAAAGTGTCTTCTGTTCCTCTCTCTTGATGAATTGACCGCTCTATTTTTCGTCGTGGAAATGTGTGAGACCGCTTAATTTTGTTTTGGGTCAGACCTACATGCGTTTCTACCGTGTGGGTCCGGTCTTCTCATGTTACAGCCTTGTGTCAACTTTCAGTTTCAACAACTTTGCCCTTTCGATGTCTGTTGAAAATTGTCAAATGAATTGCTCGAGATTGCCAAAATGTTTTTTTTGAAATAGATGCAGTTGTTCTCTTATATACCAATCTGCTTGAAAAATACAGACCAACTACAATACAAATTCGCACAGTAAAATATGCGAAATTTAAATGTTAGATTATGAATGTCGCCCAAGTTGAACCAGTTGACGTGTGACGTTAAAGAAGACCGATTGTAATCGCATGTCGCGCAAACATTAGTTAGTCTGCAGACGGAGCTGAGGGAGTTTCCCACATCAGCAATATCTTTAGCATCTTGCACCACTACTTACATGTAACACAATCTACGAATATAAAATTCCAGTACTCATTTTGCTTGCATATACACGTTTCACTTGTCCACAACAGCAGCACAGCATTAACCAAGGAAAAAGAGATCTTTTTGCACAAAACTATGAATTGCACAAGCAACCATGCAAAAGCCAGACATAGCCTTCCCGTCGTTTTTAACTTGGTTCATATGCATCTGTCGACTTGCAAATGCGTTGCTGATGTATGACTTAGATACTGTGAACATTTTTGTTTGCATCGACGAAAGCTCAGCTAAGCCCCAGTAGCGAACACAAGAGAAAACTCGTTTTGACTCTCCGACGTTCGTTTTGCATAATAATTATTTGAATTTGCATGAGGATCTCAGCTGAAGGAGACGTTTCATTCCGTATGTTTAGTTAAGGGAATATTACTACAACATTCATTTTCTTCCACTATAACGACAAGGGTTTACAGCTTATTCTCAAAACCATGTTGTCTTCTTGGAAATAGTCACACTCACTCATATATTCACATTCAATCCACTAAATTGTAATAAACAATAGCAAGTATAATAGGAAGATCTCGTCGTCGTCATCATCCTGGGGGTTCACCATGTATCCATAGTCACAAGTCAAAATACCCGAGATTTCAATTCCAATATGGATTGTTCCGTACAATAGTAATAATATAATACAACCATACAACCATACAACCATACCACTTATTCCGATATTCCCATTTCCCCTACTTATAGTTGACATATGATCCTGTGTACCATGCAAACGTTGGCAGACCTGAACCGAAACTTGTAATTATCGTCACTTAATCATCTTCAGATCGTCTCTTTTTGAAAAAGTGGCAAACCCCCTGTTACCATTGTAAGGACTCCACTTCTCGTATTACCCTGCCCCGTTGAATTTTTCCCTGCGCTAGCTATTACTATAAGTATATCCCTATCTCATTTTCTATAAGATTGCATGCAATATTGTATAAAAACTGTTGTTACACAATCTCAAAATAATTCTAATTTCAAATGTACACATTACAAGGCCGAAAAATCAAATCATTGAAAGATCATTGAAGAAAGATTCAATTTTTGACATATTTTAGTCATAAATCTTCAAGTACGAGGATACAAGATCAACTACAACTACTGTGGCAAGTTTACAAGGTTAAAAGTCATCTGCTTTCTATCATGTTTTGAAGTGTTTTTCCTTTCCCCTTTGTCGTATTATTTATGATTGAATCCAAGTAAAAGGAAGTATTAAAACGGACAGGAAGTGGAATTGTACATGCACAGGATCAACACACCATTTTGTGGAGAGAGAAGTTGTTTTTGAAACTGACGCAAAGTGTTTCTTGAAACATTTTAACTGTGATAAATTGATGTTGATTACAACTCTTCATTCAATTTCGAGAGTCAAATACTGTGCAAAGTGTAACGGTGAATGACACGCATCTTCAATCCATCTATTTCACATTTACAATATAGTTTGTTGGTGTTTTGAGGAAAAGACTAAGCAGTGCCGAGGAGGTGGAGACTTAGACTGAGCATTTAACCACGCAGATTGCTCTTAATTACAGCTAAAGTGACTGCTCAACATTGAATTTGATAGTGCGATGCAATAATTATTATATTTTGGAAGTCATTACTTTTTATGTGGTTTACACTGTTCAAGCAGCGTACTTCATGGAGCAGTCGTCCGTGGATTTTCTTTTCCAACTTAAAGTTTTTCCAAAAAGGCTTTTTTCCCTTTACGGTTGGATTCCTACTCACGAGAAACACAATATAACATAACATAGTTTCATTTTATTTCACTCTGTTGTGCTCAAAATACAACAATTAAAGTTATTGTAAAATGGTAATAAAGGAAATGAAATAAATCATGAAGAAAATCACTGAGAATTGTATTAAATATAAGGAATTAAATATAAAATTGTATAGTGCATTTTTCACTCGAGCTTCTTTCACCAGCATCACACTCAAGTGCGCAATTGCAGTGCATTTTGCATTACATTGAAGTGATTCGACGTAAATTGCTCGCAAAATGTGTGTGGCATTTTGACATGGCATGATTATGACACCGTCGTCGTCGGTCGTCGTCTTTGCACGAAAGAAACGGAAGAAAAAGGGATTTTGTGTAATAGTTTAGGTTTTCTTATGTGAGGTTTCGGCTTTCAGTATTTAATTGTGGAAGAGTGGACTGGACGAATGAAAAATTTCTGCTTCTTTGCTTGTAAAAAGTAGATGACCTTACTGACGTATACTGATTCATGCAAGGTGTGTGTTTGTACGTATATTGTGTGTGTGAATGTTTTCACTGACTGCTTCTTCAGTGTTAACTAACCCGTGAGGGCGACTTGCAATCTCACTATAATTTATACGACGAGAGCAAATTATTGTGCATTTACTACTACTAGCCACTTGGCGGTGAAGTGGGTTGTCCCGTAAAAAATTGCAGAGCGAGTTGAATGCATTTTTTTGTGGAAAAGCTTTTTGGAACTGTAGTATCTCTCTTCAACTAAACTGAGAGTTTTGAGTATTAAGTATGTATTAAGACTGCCCAGCAGCAGCGTTTTACTATGTAGTTGGCAAACGATAAAAGTGTATTATTATTATATAATTTCTAATTATCATTATTCATCAAAGCTGCGATGGCGAAAGGAGAAATTAGAGCGTCGGTTTTTCTACGGTACCACCAAAGAACAAAGATTTCACTAGTCGCTACCTTCTCATTCAATGGTGCCTTTCGGTATACTTTTTAGTGGTAGTGGTAATGATCACAAATTCGGGCAATTTGTGGCCCTTGTGAGATGTACAAAAAATATTGCACATGACTAATCATTAGTAGCTGCCATCCGGAGTAAATGACTGAGACCACCTGAGAGTGGAAAAATGAAAAAAATGTATGTTGGACACAATGTTCCATTTTACACACCGTGTGGTGTGTGCGCATGAAAAAAACGTAATATAAGAATTGACAAAGTGGTGAAGAACGATGTGTGATTCCATTATAATTCCCTATCTCGTCTTCCCTCAGTAATCACAGTTTGCAAAAAATGCAACATTATAACCATCATATTATACGATAATACGATATAATACAACAATATCTCCACTTGACTACAGCAATTCCACTCACACAAAGTTTTCATTCAAAGCGCTTTTCACGCAAAACTCTCCACTCATTTTGAGTGGTTGACCTGCCACGGTGAATTCCCTTGTTTTGTTGCATTGATGAAAATCTCTCACCGTCCACCTTTCCCTTGTAATCGACTCGAGCAGTCAAGGAGTCAAAAAGGTACCAAATATTAATTAAATTGAAAGAGGTGAGGTTCTCTTCTTTTTCTCATCTTAAACCGGATGCTGAGCTTGTACTACACCTACGCCTACTTATACTGCTTTGTGTGGCCATGACAAAAACCTTCAACTTTTCATGTTTGCACAAAAAATATCACTGAATTCAATTCATTCGCATTCCCTACATTGTAAGAGTAAAAATGTGCAAAAAAATATTAAGTCTCATTTTTTAAAAATCTACCAACATAACAACACCTACATCAGCTTCTTTCCATGATGGGAATTCTACGGTTATACTTCATACTATAACTTCTTTGAGCTGAAATTTCCTCTTGTCAGATTGACCGATGATAAAAACCGTTCAGTCTAACGAACAACAAACGATGGTCGGATTGACGGGGGGAATCCTTATCTTATCCTTCATCATGAAAGGAATTAAACTAAACTCATTGTTGTTACATTTTATTGTTGCGCAATGCAGTTTAAATTCCATTTAAGTCTCCCTGAAGCGTAATTAAACATTTTCATACAAACACTAAGCTTAAATCTAAGACAAGAAATTACAATCTAAGTCTAGAGGAGTCAGGGAATATAAATGCTGTTATTTATAAAGTAGAACTTTATTTCTCATATAATTTAGTATAATTAAATTAGAAAAATTACAAACGAATTGAATTACATGATATATCCATGCAAGCTTCTCGTTGAAAATGTTACATATTTAACAAATTGCCACTTTCAACATTCATATAAAATGTGAGGAAATTTGCACTATGTTCACGTTGCCTAAAACGGTGGAGTCGGATCATGTCATCGACAAATTAGTCGTTTCGTTGTGGGAAGTAGAAAAGGAACCACAAAACCAGAACAAAACTTGTGAAATCGCTCTTCTTTTCAGTTTGTAGCTAAACGCCTGTCTGCTGTCTTCTAGAATATTATGTGAAGTAGTTTCGTGATATGATGAGCTACTGATGAGCTACACACATCGTGTGGACTCATAAACAATCTTAGATGTCTTAATATTTGCACTATAAAGCAGGGGAAATCACACATTTTTCAGCTTTTCTTACATGAATACAACCTTTGTAATTACAAACTAAAGAATTTCATTTCATTTCGTTCGATAAATAATTTATGGAACGTCGTACAATGCAACACAGTTTACAAGCTATATATAGTTTCAGTTTCATTTGAATTCGCTGTATTTACTAAAGTCGTCAATTTAGAAATCACGAGGTTTGGGTTTTAATAGATTTAGGGATTTTGAACAAAAATACTATAGAAAAAAATTTAAATGCAAATTTGGTAATTACAGAAGATATTCTGAAATGAGTCGTTGAGTTGGGCTTGGAAAAGGGAATGCAGAAGGATGTGGCAGTAATGGTAATCAACACCGTGGAGCAAGTTCATCAGCCCCGAAGACAGACATAAAAAGGGAATCATAAAATCCAAATTTACAAAAAGAAAGTTGTAGAAAACAATAAAAGTGAAAATAATGTTTAATAAAAGCTGTCTGCAGTCTGCTTCTGATGTGACTACTGCACACAATTTGCTACTAGATACTCTGCTTTATAAAATTCTGGAGGAGATTACATATTCTAAGCAGATTGCCTCATTAGCTTTTGCTGTTGAGAACAAAAAAATAGTAATTTCATTTTAATTTTACACAATGAGAGCAGCAGGGGATTTGAAGCAAAGACAAGGCGAAGACGCTCTTCTTAATTTCCTTTTTTTCTCTCACTATTTCCTTAGAATACTTACACCCAGACTTTAAAAAGTGAGTGAGTGTGTGTAGTAATGTGTTATGTGTAAGTAAGCTGACGGACTCAGTTCCTGTCCCAAAAAAGTCTTGGTTGTTGGGGTAAAACGTGTGGCGGCCTGGCGGCTCCCGAACACTTCTTCTTGAGAGTCAAATTGCTATCAGCCATAAAATAAAGAGCACAGCGGGTAGTGACATGAAAAGGTTCTTGAGGAATAGCACCAGCTCAGCAGACCACATATCACTCGTCCGTGGACCAGAGAACACGGAGAGGGTGTGCAAGACAAATATTAATAATGCCACGGGAGTCAAACAATGAATATTACGCTCTCACCTCACCTTCCTATCATTCCAGTACATGCAAACACTCTTTTGTCCCGTTCCTTCTTCGCATTTCCATCATCATCATTCAAAACCCATTAAAACCTTACATTACTTTTCTTCTGTTCAATCCTATTAGACCTATTACAGTCTACTCAGTCAGCGTCCAGACAAGTCTGCACTTCATTTTATACCCACAAAATGTAAAATGTGTGCATATCCCAACTTATACATATTATTTTATTATTATTGTTGTTGTCTATTCGATTTTTATCCACACATTTTCACCGTGATTCCTTATTCCTCTTGCATTCTCATGCTCAGTAGACCAAAGCGCTTTATTGTACTTAATCGTTGACTTCAACAAGAGAAAAACTGACTTACAGTACAGGGAAATTCAGTAATGAGTAAAATGGAGTAAAATGTAATGTAATCCAATGGTGTTCGTCCACATAATTATATTCGTACTATATCACGTTATTACATTCTTCTTATTACCGCCATTTACTACTTCGTCAATGTTCAAGTGGAAGCTTTACAGCCAAAAATGAAGGGTAATAATATTTATCTAAATGAATGTATTTCCGTCATTTTCAATCTGTAAGATTACAAGTGAAGCCGCGTACTAGAAAAAACTTTTTCTCACTTAGATTGCACGACGCAGTGAAGGAAACACCTGTAAATGTTGATTTATTGTGTCTTGGCACGCATCTTGATTCTCTGCGGTGCATAAACCAACCAACTTTGAAACCCACCGAAGAGATACCCTTCCATTTTCACTACTTTCAACGCTTCTTGCACTCACAAAAACTCAAGTCGGGCTTTGAAGGGCACCATTTGAACAGCATATTATATTTCCTTCAGAAATCTCCTTTTATTACTCAACAAACTTTATCTCACATGTAAATTCCGATATCTTGCTATATGTTACATGCGATACATGAAGTGTTAGTTTCTGTCTTTTCCACTTATAAGGTGTTCCTACACCATGGAAGAGTATTTAAGAATCCGTCACATGTCATGTTTACTTCTTTTAGCTTTAAATCATTTCCTGTGATTAATACTAAATTCATTCTTTTGTGTATTATAGTGATACTGTACAATAACAAAGTGAGCAATGAATGCCTGCTTTCCATTAGTGATTCTTTATGTACAAATTGACTCAAATAAATAAATGTTAGCTGCCTTTAACTTAGAATTTTACAACTTGCTCTTGATGTAAGTATACGAATAATGGATGTTGATGGCCTTTGCCATTTTCATAACCTACGCCAATGAAAGTAGCGCGCAGTAATCTTAATTGATTAAATTATAGTAGAACATTCAGCTGATCCTGTTGCTGTGTAGTATTGTGGTTGTGGTCACATGAAATCAAAGAACCTCCTCTGATTAGAAAAATTGTAAACAACGCGTGTCCAAGCTTTAAGCACCCTGCGGTTAAGCTGTCCATCACAAATCACAATGTGTACATTAGCTATCTGTTTGTTTACAATTTGACACCTTTCTGTCACAAACGACAAAAACCACAAAGGTTTCAGTGAGGCACAAGTATTGCTTCCGTATTTTTGTCTACATTGAGTTGATTTGGCTAAATAAAATGAGTTTCGGGATGTTTCGTATTTAATGTGTGCTTCTGTACATCAAAATGTGAGGAAACAGGGAAATGGGTAATCTGGATAATGTGAGTGTATTTCCGTGTGCATTTCAGTTACCGTGATTTCAATTAACTGATTTCCGTTTAGTTTGAAGTGATAATAAACACAGCAATGAACATATAAAAGGCCGATTATTTCAGCACATTTTAGTATGCAAATCTTTACTCCTAGTTTACGTATAACTGCAATTGTATACTTTTACTCCCAGCACAATGTCCAAGTAAGCCATGGGATCTGCATTTTTGGTTTAAATTAGAATATGATGTGAAATTTAAGATTGAAAGTTTCTTTTTCTTTAAATCTCTAGGTTTTCGACGATTAGTTTGTTTTTGGTGGCTGTCGTCGTTACGACGAATTCAACGGCACTGAAGGCTCGAGAAGGAAAGCCTGAGTATCTCAACAGTTTGAACTCAAATGTAGTGTATGCTCCTGAAGGAGATCTTGGAGAATGTTTAAACTGCACTAATCATATTCTGGTAAGTTATAATAAAATTAATTTAGAAAACTAATGGATAATTGGCAAGTGGACAAACAAGGACTATTTTTATGTTTAACCTTTTTAAACGTTTAAAGTGTGAGCATTATTGCTGTTGGGAAGGCTGGGAATGCATGGCAGGAGCGGGTCGCTGTTTTTGTCGATTGCTGGAGTAACTGGAGTTAGAAGTACTAGCTTTTCTAAAAAGCATTTTGAAATGATACAAGTAAAGATTTTTTTACATGTGAATCAAACCTCTAAAGATTGAAACTAAATGCATCAATTTAAAGTGAAAATGGGTGGTTGAAAATGTAGCAAATTAGGTTATTAGTACTCTAAGATTGTACGATTTATAATGATAATATACGGTTTAAGTTGTTCAGTGTTGAGTTACCTGTATTACCTGTATACGCGTTTGTAACCATAAATAATTGTTTGGCGAGATATGGAATTTTCTCTCTTTTCTGAACTATTCATTTGCATAAACACCGCATGATTACATTGAACGTCCTTCCTTTAATTTGAGCACGGACATCTCATCAATAGGCTCAGGTGAAATTGATGAGATCTTCGTTGATTGCCACGTAGCAGTCATCAGCTTTTGCTCCGAGGTGTAAATTGAATGCGGTCAAAAACTCGCTCTTCCTGTAACGATTTTCATTAGGAGACCGCCTTCTTGAGTTCAATCGTCGTACAGTCATACTTTTCATGGATCCAAAACACTTGAGAAAGATGATTCCAGAGCAAGTGACTTTGAGAGCTCGTCTATCGACAATAATGTTTTTCCTACATTACTCACTACTACACTGATATACCTCCAGTGTGCCACTAAGCACAACATGCAGTTTCTCCCTTTCTTCATGGGCATTCGAGCACCCTTTGCATTTTCTTCGTCCTGGGTATCATCTTCTTGGCTGCCTCATCCCATCTTCACATTTAACCTCTAGCCATTGATTTGATTATTGCAGTTATCAGGTGAGCATTCCTCTGTTATTATTCGGTATGTGTCTGTAATTCTGTAATCCTTGTGTGAAGCACACAGCCCCATTGGCTCAAGCACAATCGTTTCTTTACAAGGCGCAAAGACTACCACCGCTCACAAAACTTCCTTATAGTACAGCTTAATGTTGAATTGATGCAATAAACGAATTAGTAGTAACTTATAGTGCAAGTACCGAAATACTTAATGACCATGCCGAAGCCGAACAATTTTGCTGGTGTATTATAATGTGCAACAACAGTGGTGATGATGACCCTTTCTTCTTTCAGCTTCAGGATGCCTTTTCATACCTATTGGCTACATAACAATATAAAATGGGCCGCAAACGGGTCAAGACAGGAGGCGGGATTTTTTATACAATACTGGGAACAGAGTTATGTTTCAAATGTTTCATACTTTTATAGTTAGAAGTTAGTTTCATATAAGTCATTGTCTCATGACTGCAATTGCTGACTGTTTTGCTTTTGAAGTCAATTTTACCACATTACTGGTTTTTTGCTTATTGTATATTCTCCTCGTCCTCATCTCATTTGGCAAGGAAAAGATTGGAAGACTTTGTGTGCAAAAGTTCGTTTTTGCGTAGATTCCAAACTTGCAACTGCTTGTTAGATTGATAAGCAGATAGTCTATATAGAGAAAAATGAATAAGGAACAGTTTTTGTGAAGAGGACACGGATATTGTTGAGGTGGTAATCAGAATCGTGTTAAGAATGAGCATTCATAGAGAAACGAAGGACTCATTGGACTTTGGGAATATAATATGACGAGGAGAAACACAAGGACTAAAATGCAAACGAAATGCTTGATATGTTTACTGCACCCAACGTGCACATTAGGGAGCAAGCGATACCATTTTGAAAATTACAAGTGACAGGCTGGCGGATGATTACAAGTGAGCGAGACTATTATCAAACGGTAATTGCACATGTTTTGCACATTTAATGTTGAATTCGTGACGTGCGGAGAAAACTGGTTGACTCCTATTATATTTTCGGAGAGCCTTCTCTTTGAAAGAGATAGGCATCACCTTTTGCACCTTAGAATGATCTGAGACTCTCATCACAACATATCAGACAAGATTGTGTGTGTTTCTGCCGCTCTTTTCTTTTAGAATGTGTAATGTGTAATGTCTTTTGTGTAATCTCTCCAACAGGCGACTCCTTCCTCGTTTCATCTTGAAATGGAAAAGACTTTTGTGCTTGCCGAAGAACAGTATTAAATCCGAACACTTTAACCCGTACCGTTCCTTTGAAGACTTGAAGATTTCAATGGACAACACCATTACATGCTATCAACACAACAACTGCATGATGCACACCTCTTGTGCACATGCAACCGCATCGGGTACTTTGCAAAATGCATGTCGAAAGGTGCGTTTCACCCGTGCCAACCCTTTACAGCTTCCTCACAATTCACAATTCATTTCGTGGCTCCATACAAAAAAATTGCAATGTAGTTACTGTCACAATGTTCAAAATTAAAATGTCATTATGATATTATGATTAGATCTGCTAAGAACTCGCTCAATCAATGGCTTCTTTTTTGTATAATTGATTCTGATTTTAAACTTTCGCCCATGATAACTGATAAGTGATCACGCGCAAACTCTTCCAGATCCAAGCTTGCCAATATAGTTTTAGTCAAATAACTATTAACCCTTTTAAAAATAGGGCCACCTGTAACGTGTTAATAAATTATGTATGGTACTATGTTTACCTTTACATCGTTTTTGTGTTAAAAACCCCAAATTGTACATACGAGGAAGATTTGAAGGACACCATTTAGGACATATTACAGAAATTGAGTGGGGGTGCAGTGGGAAAGGCGGTGTGTGACTTGAGAAGTGTTGGGAGCAGAGCAACCGAACGTTTGGGGTTGCACTAGAAAACACTTTTTTTGTTTCAACAACATCACAGCGGCTCTTTTCATGTGTACGTTTCATCGCCAGTTGGTTCAGCAACAGTTCATTTGCTGCTAGGTGGTCATTTCAACGCATTAAGTCGAGACAACAGAGAAATTACAAGTGTGAGACGTGCACTCTCAACTTATTGATGCCTTTCGGCCAACCGTGTTCTCCTCCGTTGTTGGAGCCAGTCAACATTTCAACATGTACCCAGATTATTGTAAAAGTGTTAATGTTAATGCTCATACGATGCAATACCAGATACCCGCAAACTTAATTCAACTTTCTTTTCACATCTCCCTCAAATGAATGGGATCACTAACATTACATGCAGTTTCATATTATGTCCTACGCTCTTTCTTTACTAGGTAAGTACAATAATACTAAATTTCTTCTTGAGCTTTTACAGATAATTGGCCTTCATAAGAATTATTTTTCTACCATTCTACCCAACAATTTCACTTTGTCGTCATTGCTTTGCTCGTTCAGAAATTCAGATGGCTATATACATGAATTGTAACAGATTATACTACAAACTACACACACAGCGTACGAACGACTCGGTTCATCCCTTTAGGTGCACATTTGAAATTTGAACACAATGAAAGAACTTATTGGAACGCGAGGAGATGAGAAAATGCACTCTTTCGCCTTACTTTTCACCAGAAGCTGTGAAATCTCACCACACCTGCTAATATGCTGTTTCAGCTCATTTATTAGTCTTACTGACAGTAGGCTTGCATACAACAAAATATATGGTGGACCGTCGTAATTAATTCCTTAGGCTTGAAAATATAGTATATGTACGACTGTATT
>JABASF010000053.1:0-86947 GCA_019776145.1 Harlomillsia oculata | reverse complement strand
CAAGCAGCAATATACCAACTGGAAATGTAGACACGCCATTAAACCTTGTTTTAAGAATGAGGTAACCTTTTTTGGGTTGTATTCTAGAATTCTGTTAGTCATTTTTCTTAGTACTTAATGAAAAATGATTTAAGACACATCCGATAGAACTTCTTATCATAAAAATCGTGGTAATTTTTGTACAGAAACATTCGTCGTGAGCTAAATGATATTCGCTTTGAATACATCCCTGGGAAAGATTCTGCGGATGGAATCGCGTCAGAACTTGTTGGAGCTGGTCTCGTTGACGGAAAAGACATTGTTTCCATTGCTGCAAACCTACAGAAACTGATTGAACAACGGGATCAAATTAGACACGTCACCTTTGCATTGGTAACTTTCCACATTTACTCCTTCTTACGATTGCCAGTTCTTCCTACTCCCACCGATTACATGAATACCACAGGGAAACATGCTTCACGCATCCCTAGAGACAAATCAACATATCCATTTCCTAATGGATTTTTTACATGCGTTAGAAAAAGTTAGCGTGGGGCAGATTGCACAATGTAGAGCAAGTAGGGCGAAATGAGTCAGAGCATTACTTGAGTAATCTTTTCTTGCAGTTGGAGAGAACAAAGTAAAGAATGAAGCACCGACGAGCTGCTAATGACGCAGTGTTACTAAAGTTAATTGTATAATTATAAATTCTTTTGTGTTTTTGTTCACAGAGTTCTGGATGCCAGGCAAATGAGACGCCAGATGATAAAGCTCTAATAGGCTTTGCGCAAATGAGCATCTCCTCAGACTGAAGAAATTTTAACTTTACACTTTTAAAGGACGACGTTCTAATTTTGTGTCCTCGCGTCGCAATCGTCTACCTCCATCTCCTGTCGAATGCTATGCTATTCTGCAACACAGTCTAGTTATCACAAAAATGTTCAATTCGCTTTTCTGCGCATTAATACATAACTATACTTACATTTACATCAAACTAGCTTTTTGATTGTCGAACGTTTAGTAATGCAAGAAAATGAATATTTAATTACTACTAACCTAATATATTAATCCGGAAGATAAACTTTATATGCAAATTCGGATTTCGTAATTTAAAAGTATTCTCCTAAGTTCCTGTTGCTCAGAATGTGCCTCCATGTTATCGTCAGTGTCCTCGTAGTAGTGATTTTTTGTGTTGTATGTTTGATGATCAATGTCACTAACGTTATATTATATATTAAAGTTTTATGCAGTTTTAAACCACGTGCAATTTAATTGATCGTTTTTTGTGTTGAACCAAAAACCATAGTCTGTTTTTGTGTGGGCGGTTGACGCTCTGTCAAAGTATAGTCAGCAGTTTGTTTGTCGTTTGTTCTGTGTCTCATGTAATTGTGTACACAATAATAAAACCAGTTTGAAACTGTCGATCAGTTTGAAAACAAATTTAAGCCTGCAAATTCGTGTACACTTTATTTTTGTAATGAGCTGATATTTTTTTTTACATCGTACGAGTTCAATTTTAAGATTTTAACACTTTAACAAATTCAGAAATTCATGAAAATTAGAGAGAAAGAAACAAATCTTTTCGATTTCGATGAAAAATCAAGCAATACTTTTTGATTCCTTTGGAAGCTACATTCCAACCACATCATTTTTTGTAGATCTTCTTTTGGTTCTTAGTATTTTGAGCTATCACTTTTTCCTTCAGATGTTCCTTGTACGACAAAATGTCACCTTTCCACTTGGTCACAGCTTCATGTTCGCAGACCCAGATTTCCTCTGCCACCTATTCAGAATAAAAATTCATTTATTTTCCAAAACAGAAGGAAAATGAAGTCAAAAATGAACTGAAGTTAAAGGAATTACCTGAGAAATGAGCCTGAAATCGTGAGAAACTAAAACCATTCCCCCTTCAAATTCAGCAACAGCTTCAGCCAATGCGTCAATAGTTTCAATATCCAAGTGATTCGTAGGTTCATCCAAAAGCAGCAAATGCGGAGCTTGATAAGCCAACCAGGCAAAGACCACACGACAACGTTGTCCATCCGACAACTGACGAATTGGACTTACCTAAATACAAAAAATGTTTACACATTCAATACACAAAAGAAGTTTCGTTAAAAACGTGACTTATTTCGTCCGCTTACCTGTTGTCGTCCAGTCAATCCATAGCGTCCAATGATTTTACGCATTTCTTCCTTCTCCTTAATGTCCGGGAAACATTTCATCATGTATTCCAAAGGCGTCAAATCCAAATCCAACAATTCGTGAAGGTGCTGATGATAGCGAGCAATGCGAAGATGTGAATTTTTTCGGATCATCCCTTCCGTCGGGATCAATTCGCCGTACAACAGCTTCAACAGCGTACTTTTTCCAGCGCCGTTGGGTCCGACTAAGGCAAGACGTGTGTCCAAATCAATTCCGAATTCAAGGTTGCGATATATCCAAGCGGAGGTAGAATTATAACGGAAATTAACATTCTGAAAAAATTAATACAAACGTTTAANTATCCAAGCGGAGGTAGAATTATAACGGAAATTAACATTCTGAAAAAATTAATACAAACGTTTAATTTAAACACATTATTTTTTCGTATTGTTATTAATTATTATCACAAACTTCAAAGCTGTAAAAAACTGATTAATGTTTACTATATTTACTAACCTGAACCATAATCACGGGCGGTGGTATAGTGCCACAACTTGGAAAATGAAAACTCACAGTTTTATCGGACAGCTATGCAAAAATACAGTAAAAACATTTTAGAATGCTATCTAAGTAACTTCAAACTACCGTTTTTTTGTAATTTCACTTACGACTTTTTCTGTAAGTCCTCCAGCAACCATTTTCGCTAAAGTTTTCTCTTTACTTTGAGCCTGCCTGGCCAACTTGGCACTGCCGTGACCAAAACGAGCAATGTAATTCTAAAATTGATAAGACAATTAGTCAAAATATTGTTCGATTCAGTCTGAAAATGAATAGTAATTAAAAGTCGTATCAGTTCACAATTCGCTTCAAGCATGCTGAACATTGTAAACAAGAAATTCGATATAAATTCCCAAGCCATCGCTTCTCAAATATTTAAAAAGCAAAGTCTCAAAGGAAAATACGATTTCACATTCTTGCTTACTTTCATCGGCCTATTAAGTGTCATCATTTAAATGAAATTATTGCAAACATGCATTTAAAGTACCTTCATGTGTGATATTTGATCCTGTTCCCAATTATACTGTTTCATTTGATTCTCCAAGAGTTCCAAGCGCGTTTGAACAAACGAGTCATAATTTCCCTACACACATTAAAATTCGAAGTTATCATCCAAATGTATCACTACAGTTGACATAATTGTAAAAGAAATAAACGTTAAATTGTGCTCACTCCATAGTATTTCAATTTTCTCTTGTCCAAATGAACGACGTTAGTACAAACTCCGTTCATGAAATCCTGAGAGTGAGAAATGATCACCAGAATACGCTTGTAGGTTTTGAGTTCTTCTTCCAACCATACACAAGCGTCAAGATCCAAATGATTCGTGGGCTCGTCAAGCAAGAGTAAATGCGGACGGACATACCTGTTCAATAATAATTAATACAAAAACTATGTCACCTGGACCAAATCAATCCAATCGTTTAATTCATCAACGCTACGAAATGAAACTTACAAAGCTCTCGCGAGAGCAATTCGCATTCTCCATCCTCCCGAAAAATCCTTACACTTTTTCATTTGCATATCTTTCGTGAATCCCAAACCATGAAGGATATAAGCAGCCCGTGCTTCAGCAGTGTCAGCAGACATATCATCCAAACGCTCATAAACATCCATCAACTGTTCCTGAGACTCTGTGGACACAAAATGATGATTTCATATTAAAAATACAATCTTTCCTTTCCAATACAACAATATGTATATTTTGCGAATTGTAAGTCTATAATCATACCATCATCTTCACACTGAGCCAGATCTTCCGCCAATCTCTCTAACCGAATTCGTTCTTGGTCTACTTCCATAACACATTGAAGAGCCGTCTTCTCACTTGCAGGTGCTTCACGAGTCAAATGATAAATATCAATATGGTCCGGAATTGGAATTTCTCGATTTCCAACAACAGACAGCAATGTCGACTTCCCACTTCCGTTCGGTCCAATGAGCCCATACCGTCTTCCACAATTCAATTCCAACTTTGTATCTGTCAACAATTCGTGACCATGAAATGTAATGGAGAAATTGTCAATTTTGATATCTCTGGACTTTGGATGGATTCCGAGTACACCGGTACACGCACGTGCATCTGCATTTAACTTGGCATCTGCTTCCAATTTCTTGCACAGCAATTCTATAAGATAATTAAATAATAATTTTTCAAATTCCGCGTTTACGTTTAACGTTTAGGCAGATTAGGTCACATCAGGTCATGCCATATATATTTCATCAAAAAATGAGAAAACCTTACATACCTTCTTGACTTTGCTCAACATCGTCCTTCTCAGCGGAACCTTCATGACTTGAATGTCCATTGGTCGCTGATCCATTGACCTCTGTCCCAGGGTCAGCCTCACCATTTTGACCTTTATTTCCCGGTTTACCTCGATTTTTCGCCGCGGCTTTCTTGGCTTGATCCTTTTTCTTCTTTGCGTCAGAAGGCATTGTTTTAGGATTAGAAAATAGTCACTCTTTAAAAAAACTGCTAAAACCGAAAACGTTTGACGTTGAGCAGAACACAAAACTAACTGAACCGGATACAGTTTTTGATGACTATCGATGTCCGTCAAATGAATTTACAGTTAATAAAAAAATTACACAACGACCAGTAAAAAATTACGTAAAAGGCAAGAAAAAATGTTTCCAAACTCTCAAAATCCACAAACTTTCACTGAATGACGTGAGTTATGGTTTAAAAAACGAAGTATTGATACTTTGGGGGGTTTTGTCAAATTAGTAATGGAATTTGCTAGGGGTTTTGCGCTTTAAAAAAATTAGGACAAATAAGATTGAGATGTGCACTTGGCACGTCCACGAACGAAATGAACGAGGGAATCTTATTGTCTGGGCAAAACGGCAAAAGTCTGTCGTTTCATGTGCATGTCTCGCATTCAAATCTCGCCCGAATCGTCCAATGGCATTTGGATGGTTGGCTCATAGAGGAGGTAAAACGTCAGCAAGTCAGCATTTTTGGTCAGCAAATCCCAGAGGCGTCAGAGGTTTGAGAATGTGAGACGAGACTTGTTGAGACTTGAGAGAGAAGGAAGAGGTTCGGTTCCGTTCTTCTGTTCCAGTACCATTCTTTCATTTTCATTTTCGGTTCCATTTGCCATAGGATTTCGTCATTTTATTGTTCTGTGAAGACGTGCAAACGTGCTACTACAGGCTACAGGTGCTACGAAGGGATTTCGAAAACGAATTATTGAAGTAAGTTTTCTTTCGTAATTTTATTGTAAAGTTAATTAACGGGCGGAGTCTGAAATTGTAGTCAGTCAAAGTCGGTCATTTTTGTATCCACAAAAACGGGTTGGACTGAAGCAACCGGGACTTCTGATGAAAACTTTTTTTTTATTTTTTTAATCGATAGCCCATATCGAGAAACGTCCAAGTACCAAGTTTCGCGCAATTTGATATTGCAGATTTTGAGATAAAAATTCGCAAAAATGTTGAACAACTTGCAAAAATTGTTAGAAAAATTGTTTTTCCTTCTATTCGACTCGTCTGCTCGAGAAAACTGGAAGTGTCCAAAAAATGGCAAAACGCTGGAAAAGTTGGACTAATTTTTTAATGGACTCCTAACCTCACGAAATGTCGGAATGCCGAATTTGACATTCTTTGACAAACAAAACAGGTAGTCTTTAATGTTTTTAAACAATAACGTGACGTCAGAAATCCATTGTAAAAGTAGTCCAACTTTTTCAATATTTTGCGATTTTTTGGACATGTCGACGTTTCTTGAGCAGACGAGTCGAATAGGAGGAAAAAAACTTTTCGAACATTTTTGCAAGATTTTCAAAATTTTGCGAATTTTTATCTCAAAATCTGCAATCTCGAATTGCGCGAAACTTGGTATTTGGACGTTTCTCGATATCGGCTATGGATTAAAAAAATAAAAAAAAATTTTCATCAGAAGTCCCGTTTGCTTTAGTCCAACCCAAAAACGGAATCCGGGAATTTTCCCGTTTATGTTCGCGTTTTAATATTTTTAAAATTTTTGTTTTAGTAATAACAAAGCCTATTCAACAATTGAAAGATGGCCGATGGAGCAGGGAAACCTGGGCGAAACTCTCGACTTCCAAAAGACGGGAAACGGGACAAACCGCAACGGTCCACGGCACTTCATAATGCGTATGAACGAGTGCTTGGCTGCCCGGGATCGTCTTCAAGGAGAAATTGATATGCTCAAGAATACCCGGGATATGGTTCTTAAAGCTCGTGATCATTTGGTAATTAATTTAATTTCAATTGAGTTTGTGAAATAGTTTAATCTTGTGGAAAACATTGAATTGACTTTTGTGCATGTAGATGTAGTTGATCAGATTGTGTAGTAGTTGGTTTAAATTGTATTCTCTTTACAATTTTCAGAACAACGAAACTACTTTTTTGAATAATCTCGTGAGGGCCACTGTCACATTGACGTCCGGAATACCGGCTACATCGGGATCTGAGAACCCGTTGGGTCCGAGTGGAGGGCCTGGTCCTACCGCCGCCAACCGAATACTTGACTTGACACGGCAAGTCCAGGAAACGCTTCGGCGTCACGCTGAAGAAATGGCAGCAGCTAAAAACTCTCTTAAAACCACTAAAAAATGATGTTCAGAGCACAGCACATCGTATCATAAATATGTATTGTCTTGTCAATGTGAAGCAGAATATGATTATTTTGTTCTTTCATTTTTTGATTTCTCATATGATAATGATAATAAAATAATATATGGTTAAAATATTTATATTAATAAGCGTATGACGTTCGTTAGTTCGAAGAATCGTAATTTTTATTTGAAGTGGAACGTGGAAGTGGCTGAAAGAGAAAGGTGAATTAGGTAAATACAAAGCATATACCTATTTAAGCGTATGACGTTCGTTAGTTCGAAGAATCGTAATTTTTATTTGAAGTGGAACGTGGAAGTGGCTGAAAGAGAAAGGTGAATTAGGTAAATACAAAGCCTATACCTATAAATGACAACAAAGCAGAAAGAAGAGCGAAAGGAGAAACCGGAGAAAGACGATGTAACGCTTTATGATGAGATGATAATGATGATACTCAATTTGGGAGAAATATTTGGATTCAGTTTCAATTCAGTGCTTTCATAATAAGCGTTTCTTAGAATTAGAATGCATTTTACAGAGCATTGTAGACTTTGAGACCAAAAATCTACCGAGTACGTTTGCATTGCTTTGCATTCAATTCAGGATTTTATTTCATTTTAGGGAGGACAGCAACTGAAGATTAATCCTTTACGAAGAGCAGAAACAGGTCTTGTATCATTATTGTATGAGCCTTTCACCTGTGCGAAAAGTTCCAAAGTTTTCATACAATGCGAACAGGTGCGTAGGATTCTAATTATATATCGTTGTCTGCTCTTTCTTTTATATGAGCTTCGATTTTTACTTTGCAACTTTCCTTGTTATTGCATTTTATTTCAAGATGATGCTGTTTTATAAGTCAAATGTGTAATGTGTATAAAATAAATGGTGGTTTTGGCTGAGAGAGGACAAAGTCGACAAAATCTCATGAAGACAGCATGTCTTGACAATACATATCCATAATCCATAGTGATTAAAACGATTGCGAAGATTCTCTCTGCTACTTTTACTTGTTTTGCATACTGTGTTCCCGATGAGACGGACGCCCGGCCCATCCGAAATATTCCGTCACATGAAAACAAAAAACAAGCTGAGGAGTTGAGTCTTCTTTATGCCAACTAACTAGGGCATGCATGTAAGACAAAACGAGACTTTGACTTGTCTATAATGTAGTACTACTTATGCCACGAAGCTTTAGGTTCCATGATTTTGTGGATGATGTCTTCGTCGTCGTCGCTGGTGTATGTAAAAGCGTTAGTTAAAGTTGGTTTTCGCTAGTTTGCTATTATATGTATGTACTATGTCGAAATGTCGAGCATATATGAGAAAAGGGTTCTTGGCAACATTCGTCCTTTTTGACTCTTCTGGTCTTCTTCCGTCTCTTGTGTGCCTTTATCGATCCTCGGTATATAGCAAAAACCCATATAGACTGGAAAGAAACAGACGCTTTATCGCGAAATGCTGACGGAGCATGTCTTTTGCACACAAGCGTAATAGAGCAGGCATTTTGCAGAACCATATAGGCTGTAGTCCGTAAAGGAACTGCTCTGTATGAGTTCTCGTACCACTTTTTTTGTGCACTACAAAAAAGTAGTGTACAAAAATTATATAATTTGTATTGGTCTTTAATCGTATTTAGTAGAAAAGTAAAAGGAATCCAATAACCCAACTATCAACAGGACAACAAGAGATTGCATTATATTTGCATTTCGTCCTTGTACACTTGTGTAAGTTGGACAATAGGCCAACAAGATCAAAAGATCAAGTCAAAAAGAAACCTTCACCCCAAGTATAGCCGAAACAAGAATTACAAGTAGTAATCCACAGTAATCCAGTATACTAAAGTCATAATCTTGCGAGTTCGCGTGTCTTCTTTTTCTACTGCGTAAATTAATCGTTTCACTTATGTGTACGTACATGTAATTAATTACAGTAAAGACGAGATTGACAAGACGTTGTTGTTGTTTGTTAGTCTGCCGGAGACGAAACTTAAGGAAACTTTTCTCTAAAAATTGATAAACTGCTCATTATAAATTCATTTTAAAAACCGTAATTGGCTTTGATTTCTCAAATCGCAAGAACCCTGGCACTTTTTAATAAGTGTTCAAGACGAATGCCTCCTCCCGACAAAAGGAAGATTCGGTCCACTTCTTCCAATTACTTTTCTGAAAGGACAAAACAACTACGTTCATCCAAGTCCATCGTCAATGACGAATGGGCGGACCACCGAGACGCCAGGTCAAGAGAAATCCCTAATTAAATATTGCAACAACAACCTCATCTAATTCTTCATTTCTAAATGTGACCTACGTCTGCGTCATTCACCGTTTATTGACATTTTTTTGAGTGCATTGTAAATATATGACTTTGCCATTTTTTGTGCATGATTATAAAACTATATTTTTATATCTTCTGTTGTGGTTGTAAGTGAAAAAATCTCTTCTTAATCCAGTGTTTATACCTTATCAGTTCAAAAACTCTTATCTTAACTTTTCGTTCCTCCACACCGCAAACCACAAGTAACTTATGAAAGTCAACTTGTCATAAAAAAATATTCCTCTGCATTTCATTATCGGATCCATTCGGGTTACTATACCAAACGATTCCACAACTACGTTGCGTTACGTCAAGCGTACCACAGATTCAGATTCTACGTTTTTTAAATTGCATCTCGTACTATTCTTATGGGGCATCGGCTCCAAGGATTGACGTTTTTCCACTATGGCACCCATTTTGACCTTTTACCCCGGAAAAGCGGAAGCGTCAAGACGCTCTGACGATGGTGTCGAACAAGACGTCATAGTTGTCAAGCCTATATTGAACCTTGGAATCAGCACACTTTACAATGGTAAGCTTGTGTATTTTTGTAAAATCATTCTGATTCAGAGAGCATCATTTTTTTGCAAGGACAGTTTTCATAGAAAGAACAATACAAAGTATTGATTTTTAATGCTAGCCTTGTCGTATTGCTTGTCAGTCACTTTTTTCAACCTACAAGTTAGTCCCTTGCAATAAATTGAGCAAGTACATAATATATATTTCGTCAAGTTACTGTGATTGGATTCTGATGTGGGCCGTGCGCCCGTGCCATGCCACTGTCCTCCGATAATGATAAGTGATAAATAGGAAAAAAACTAAGTTCTCGCAAACTCAGTATTCAACTTTACTTCAGCATAGACCGATAAGGTTTTGAGTGTTTCAAGATGAAAATGACATCATGATTCAATGATTTGACGAATATAGTATTTGAAACATGTGCCGTATCGATGATATGTCATCGTCCATCGTATGACGCGTCTGGATACTAATCTTGATTAAGAATGTCAGGCTCATATATAAAATGCTCAGGCGTCTCTTCATTGGTATTTGATATTGGGAGGTTGAATGTGACATCCGTCTCATTATATTAAAGTTCGACCTTATTGCGAGATTGCAACATTGTTATTGTGCCCTCGAATCAAAAGGGATATTGACATTGGGATTGTTAGCTGTTCGCGTTCCAGATTGTCATCATCATTGACGGAATCTCCATTTTTGTATCCTTGTAGCAGTTGCGGCGGGGACTGTCGGCCCGAACAAAGAATTTGGAGCAGCACTAAAACTCGAAATCAGCAAGGCACAACAACAACAGTCGTCTTCCAACTTTGGTAGCGGCAAGATGAGGAAAGTTATTTTGTTGAGTCGGGTAAGATGAGACATGAGAATATTAAAATATTAGTATTTCTCATTAATATTAGCTAAACAAATGAATGAGTTACTGATCATAATTCTTGTGCATTTTGTCTCATTACAGCATGGGGAAAGCGAGAATAACAGCACAGGAAAAATCGGAGGTGACACTTGTCTCTCAGCCAGAGGACGACGATACGGTGAAGCTTTGGCCAGCTATGTCAACTCTTTGGACCTTGAAGATGAGTTGATCACTTGGACATCCACTCTCAAAAGGACCATTAGCACTGCTGCTGGAGTGAAATGTGCAAAAAGGATGGCATTGCACGAACTCGATGAACTCAATGCTGTAAGGAAGCCAAAAAATGTTTAGTTTTCTGTGATAAATCGATATTTAAGAAAACGTAACGGGGTGAAGAAAGATTCTATAAACGGTTAGTTATATGGTTATATCTTGTGTAGTAATTCTGGAATCTCTGGTTGAATTGATAGGGAATTTGTGAGGGATTGTCATACGAAGAAATCCAACTTTTGTACCCTGTTGAATTTGCACTCCGAGATCAAGACAAGTCAACTTATCGCTACCCACACGGTGAATCTTATGAAGATGTGCAAATTCGAGTGCAGAAGATCATTGAGCACATTGAAGGAGGTCAAAATGACGAAGATTCCACAGGATCGTTACTCATTGTCAGTCATCAAGCTGTGCTTCGGTGCATCCTCAGTCATTTCCTGGGAGTTAACAAAGGTACGCTTTTTGGCTTGTTTACATTTCCTTAAAAAAAACTTAATGGAGCCAATGAGCCCGGAACGAAATGCGATACGCGTGTATGCATGCGAGGACTTTTGAGATGATGAAGGATGACGTAACATCCAAATTTTTGATGTTAGAGATCCAAATTCACATTATTATACGTTGCTTAAAAAGTTCTCTTGTAATTCCATTTTTAGCTGACCTTCCTTACATCCAAGTGCCTCTACACACAATCATTTGGCTGGGAAGAGATCCGCTTGCCAACGCGTGGGATGTGTCTTTTGTCCGTCTCCCAGTCGAATGTGTCGACACATTCCGACCCAAACCAATGGTAATTTAAATTATTAAATTACATTTTTTAAAAATATTACTTAGAATCAAGTTTTTTTAAACCCATTCTGTTTGCGCAACTCACAAATTCCCAATGGACATATTTTTATCTTGGCATCCTGCATTCTAAAAATAGCATTAATGTCGTCTAGCAATTTTCCAGGAAGAGAAAGTGCACTTTTTGCATTTGCATATGCTATGAGTTTGCGACAGCGTTGTCACGAGAGTTGACGTCGTCGTTGTCGCATTTAATATTGATATATGAACCTATCCATTTTGACTGTAATGGATACAAAAAGCTGATGAATGTGTTCTAAAAAGCCCATTTATTTTGCTTTCTTTCCACAGAACTGTAACGTTGACAGATCTGCTCTGGATGCACTCGAGTCTGTCCCACTTCATTTGTAGTCTTTTCTACACGGTAAAAAAATAATCTGACAGAATCTAAAATATTTTTTACCAAACCAAGACGTTACAAGAATTTGAAAAATTCTTACATTCCGGAGAAAGGAAGAGACTTTTTTGCAAAAATGAAGGACTATGAATGAAATATACGCCGTGGATTACTGCACGAAATTATTCAATTTATTATAATTGATGGAAAAATAATCTTGGATTTTTCAACCTCTGACTAAAAATGAATTTCTCCAGTCTTCAGTACTTTCTGAAGCTTTTTTAGAATAAGCAAAACTTAGCGTAAATGCGAAAACTACAATTTTTTCTAGAAAATACACGGGCTCTTTTGTATCAATTATCAATCATATCGTACGTTTAAGGTTTAAGTACAGAAAAGGTATTTTCAAGGTTATTTTTGTGTTCCAGAAATTTTACTTATTATTATTACTCTTGATTTGGGATTGGGAACCAAACATTGATTTCAATTTTATAATGAATGAAAAGCATCTGGACTTGTGCGTTTATGAATACGCCACTACTGAAAACTATATATAGTATTCTACAGAATAGTCTTTTCAGTTGTTTGAGTAATGTCCTTGAAATTCAAAATTAAGGGAGACTTTGCCATTAATATATGACACAATTTTAAAATATAGGTTATCATTTTGACTTCTTAGCGTTCGCGATTAATAATTTATAATTAAATATAATAAATTGGAATCATGTCATTTACTTGTCATGACCTGTTAGCTGGAAGCGTCATGCAGCACAGCCATTTTTGTATATACTATATAAGATTAGTTAGGTTACTAATATTTTTTATTAGCTTTGAGCACTTGTTCGTGCAATTCCAGGAATTCATGAATTTTGAGCAAGACGGAAACTGTCAAATCCATAGCCACAAATCATTATACAAATTGTAAATAGCAAAATAGTTGTATTGTATGTTGTTTGTTTTGTTTTAATAGTTCGTGAAATACCGTTTGGAATTTCTGAGCAAAAAGCAGAAAGAATTCGTGCCTATGTACATTTTTTTAAAAAATAACGTTATTTTAAGTGTCATCGCTTTTAATTTACTTTTAGTATAGTTCAAGAAATGCCTTTTGGTTTTCTGAACAGGACACATTCAAGCATAATCTGTACATTTTTGTAAAAACTTGCGCTATGTTAAAAGTATAGGTTTAACTTTCAGATTTAATAGTTCTAGAAATACCATCTGAACTATAAAAACTCCGCAGAAGGTGTGCTAATCTGTACGATTTTTGTAAAAAGTAACGTTATTTTAAAAGTTATAAATTATATTCGATTCATTCATAAAATTTCGGTTTTATGAAGGTTAATGACTGATTGACTGCCTGCCTTGCATGTGAATAATAAGTGAGTATACAACATATATAAATCAAAGTATTTTACGTCTATTGTCTATTGTATCGTTGGAATTACACAGATAGTAAACGCGTTTTCCATATTTATTATTTAAATAAGTAATGCAAAATTGCTCCAATTTCGATATTATAATGATGACTTCAAGTGAACTTTGACTTTGACTTGAAATGGTAGAAAAATATTTTATTGGAAATTAGACAATTGAAACCATTACCTGAATTTATATCCGTATTTTATTCTAAATCGCTGTCTAATCTAAATTTAATGTGGAGTGCAAAAGTAACGTAATTAATAGTAACTTAATTAAAATGTATTAATCTATGCAGTATATGTATTAAGAATGACTGATGTTGTAACTTAAAAAGTTGAATAAAAGTAATATTATACAATACAGTACATAATAAAAATAATAATAGAAGTCAGAAAAGATAATTATCATATCATTCATCACAATCATGCAGCAATTCAATTAAAAGTTTTCAATTGCTTCCTGTTTAAGATAGGGAAAACAAGGAAAACAAGGAAAAAGAATGCCAATCATTTACTGCGTCATTTACCGAGTAATCAAACATTCATCATTTCTTCATTTGTCCTTATACGGCACAAATCAATAACACAAGCATAAAATGTGTAAGCATAATAAAAAATTAAAAATCATACCTTTATCATTTTTTCATAGACATTTTGAGTTTCAGATTTCATGAAGGCTTTGATTGTTGTGGTGCTTTCATCTTTCTTCCTTTTCCACTGTTACGGACAAAGCAGTAGCACTACAATAATTACAACAATTGAAACGACTGAAGACATTTCTACTACTACAAGAGACCCTGACCAGGAAGATTGTCCTTTTGCTCCATGTGACCCCACACTGATTTGTCGTCTTGGAGGATGTCAATGTGAAAATGCAGCTTTTGCCGTTCATGACACATTCATTCGTCGTTGTCGTCCGATATCTGGGGCAAAGTGCATCTTGGAGCAAGGAGGATCCCATTTGCCAAAATACGCTCCGTGCGTAAGAAATGCTACTTGTGTGCGAAGTGCACAGGAAACCGATCCAGATCCACTTATTGGACGATGCGAGTGTGACCCAGGTCATGTCGGCACACCAACTGGACAATGCTTTTATGACATTGGACAGAATTGTTCAGATGGGTATGATTCCCCAAGAGCACCGTGTGCAGCTGCTGTGGGATTGCGGTGTCGACGAAACGTGTGCGAATGTGTGGATCGGAATTTAGTATACGAGCAAGGTCGGGGTTGTGTGTCACCCAAAGGAGAGCCATGTGGCAAATTATATTCATGGTTTGAAGATACAGCCGAAATCCAATGTGCCAAAGGATTAATTTGTACTGAAAACGTGAACGCACGTCATGGAATTTTTAACTGTCAGCCTCCTCCTCCTGTAAATGATGAACCAAGTGGAACTGAAAAATTGCATGTCTGGGTTATGGGAAATGTGAGCATATTTTTGTCGTTGCTATTTAATCTGTATTGAGTGTGAAATGCAAAAATAAAGTTATTACGTGTTTACATTAGTTTGTTGTACATTGCAAAAAATCTTCAACATTTCTTGCCGAGAGGGCAGGAGGGTTACGTTGATGCACATTTTGCCAAGTTGTGCTCCCGAATTCCGTTTTTCCATTACCAGCAGTTTTTTTCTGTACTGCCCTGACTGACTCAACCGAACCGGAGGCAACAGACTGTGTAAACGGTAACGATTTCAGGATTCCGTGACCGTAGCATGCATAAAGACAGAGAAAGAGAATTTTCGAGAAGTAAAGTTTCATTTGAGACGGGTTCGTCCGGTTCAATTCTTATACAGGAAAGCGTCAGATCGTCTAATTTATAATTAACTCTTTTCCTTTCTTCTCTTGAGACGATTTCAGTTCAACTTGATTGGTTTTGATTGATGAGCATGTTTAATCTTAATCCAAATGAAAGAAATTGGAAAGAGTAACTCGACGACTTTTCTTTAGACTTTTCAGGTTTCTCTTCTTTTTCTTTTTCGTCTCTTATTACAAGTTAAACTTTTCCTTTAAAACTCATGGTTCTTTTTTCTTTTCCCATTGTGTGTGTGTGGCATTTCATGCAAATTTGTGTAAATCAATGCATCTATTATTAGCTCACATAGTTTAGTAAAGAGGGTTTGATCTCTGATGGTAAGAAACTACACGAGTTCAAAGTTGGCTTGAAAGTAAAAAGAAAAAAAAAGAAATTAAAATGGGTTTTTCGTTTTTTCTTTTTTTATTTCGTTCCATTTAATCCGTTCCAATCTAATTCCAGCAAAAGTGACAGTATTTTTTGGAAAAGAAAAAACCGACAATCGTCCTTGAAGTGAGCATAAAAATCCTGTGTACTCTTTTTTAAAACAATACCGACAGTAAATGAGTTCATTTGGGCATTGTTCGAAAATACTAAAGTTGCAAAAAATATCGCAAAACGTTAAACGATTAAACGCTTTTGCAAGTTGCGGAAACTTGCAACGCGTAAAACCAAGAAAGTAGGTTCCTTTCGGGTATTTCGCTAATATATGAGGAAGACGCACACAGCACAGCACAATCAAGATTTTGAACACATTCATTCTGGAATTTAAAAAAATAGGCAGATGGGAATCTTCCATTTAAATCTCTGCATTTTTTAAGAGGCCGACACAGACTTCAACTGGTTTATGCTCTTCGGTGGAAATAAGGTATTAAAGTCTTGACGGCAACAAGATCTCAAAAATTATGCTCGGAGCTAGTCGTACAGATAAAATTTGCATATTGCAATGGAAACCTTGAACGAACCGAATATAAACTCTGCTTGCGCCTGCTTTCTCTCTCTCAGTTGCCTGTGACAAAATCACAAAGTGCCACCGATTAGCTTCTATATATATGACCTCTTGTGGACACCTAAAAGAATCTAGAGAAAGGAAAAGGCAATTCGAAAGTCTCATCTCCAATTTTTCTTCTTCGCTTAAGATGCACTCGGAATTTTGAATGTAGCTTATGGTATTTTTGGCTATAGTTTCAAATGCCATTTTTTAAAAATCAAAACGTCAGATTTCTTCCACAATACATTTATTTTTCAATGAATGGAGCTTATGGAACATGTTGTTCGATCTTCATTCAAACTTTAAACTTTTGTGTACTCCCAATTCCCGTGCCTGGAAACTATAACTAATGAATGAAAACGAGTCAGTGAACTCAAAACCCGGTTGTGTAATAAAAAAATAAAGCGCGTCACTTTCTTCACGCAATCCAAATGAGTTGAATTTGTGTCTTGAAATGCGCATTTGCGGATGTACTCTTATAATTACAAAGACGGAACTTTAGTAATACAAGATGAGAAGGAGAAGGCATCAAGAGAGGAAAACCCATAGCTACGAATTTTCTTGATTCTGAAGAAGCTCTCAGGAAGTCGAGAGATGAGCCAATTAAGAACGCCGTTGCTTTGCAAGTTGATACGATCGACCAACCTGGTCGTTTTCAAGAAGAAAAGGAAAGGAGCAGAAGAACTCTAATGCAATATAGAAATGTCCAGAAAGAGAGTCAAAATAGCATAAATGTTGTTGATTTTCCGATGTCTTTAGGTCATTTCCCTATGTATGAGGGACATTTTTCAAAACACGGCGAGACTGTAACAAAAGTAAAACAAGAGAGAGGAAGAGTGTCATGAGGTAAAATGACAGTGAGAATAAGGTAATCACCTGTTCAGACAATTGTTTGCATTTTTGCATGTCATTTTATTAGTTTAGTTCATTGCCATTGCCACCCAGAACACAAGTAACAAGAACAAGAGAGAGCTAAAAATAATGTTTTAATACTGCAGAACAATCATCCGGACAAAAATTGTACTGCATTTTAAATGTGTACTTTGTAAAATGTGCACAAAGTAGCGACGAGCTTTAAACTTCGTGTGTGCTCTCATTAATAGCAAATTAGGCAAGACAATACAATTAAAATGTACTCACACATACAAAGTTTCCCTTTCTCACTTCCGGTTCGTGATTGAATGGGGTCTTGCTAATTTCTCATTTGTTACTTCTGCACTTGTGCACTTTACACGTGAGAAATCTTAGCTTGGCCCAGTTGCAGCAGCAACGACCGTGAAGATTACACACGCTTCCGTTCGTCTTCGTGGCAATGACTTCCACTTCCACTTTGTGTCACCTTTTACCTTTACTTCTTGGGACATAAAAATGTGTAACAGCAATATGTGTACGTTTTTGTACCAGCGCCAGAGAAATAGTTAACAAACGCACTCGACTCATCCAACAAACATTTAAGTTACTCAAGAAAGGTATACTTTACCATTCACCTTCCACAATTTCTTGCTCTTCTTACTCGTCCTATCATAATCATTGAGAAAAGGCGAGTGAATGTCTCTGTGAGCACTACATATAATAGAAATGTAAATGTACGATAATGTCAAAGGAGGAGGGACACGAAGACCCGTTTTTTGGACTATGTAAAAGTGTGCTAGTAGGAAGGAAATGTGTAGCGGTTTTCTTTATTATCATCATCATTTTGACGGCAGTTGCACTCGCCACACACACGGTGAGAAGGAAAAAGCAATAACCATAAGAGAAGACGCTGAAGACGACTCACGACCGTTGCAATGGGTGAATGCGACACCAAAATGGGAGAAGAAGCTCTTGGGACTTATGACACGAAGGTTATTATGTTCGTTTTCGGGGTTTCTTCCTTATGCCTAACTTTTCATGGCTTGACTGAATTTGGCATATCCATTTCGGTGACACTATCCAGAAACAAACTCGGAAATGGCCAAATATATGCAATATGTTATTTGGTCTAGGATAAGAATGACCAGAAAAGTCCAATTTCTGAATCTTCAGTACATTTTCACCTCATAAACTGTATAAACTTGAAACGCTTGTAATAGATACAACATTGCACTCTGTACGTATACTAATGCAAGAAGAAGTACTAAAGTGTCAAATCCCTGTTCAGCAAGTTGAATTGACTTTGTCCTTTTTTGTGTGCATGCAGAAACTTGCATTAGGAATTCTTTAAGCTTGCTCCGGTGTTGCATTCAAGGAGAAATGGAAAGAAGGAACAGAAATAGAGCATTAGATTTTGTCATTTGCCATTTTGCCATTCCATTCAGTGAGTTCTCGTAGAGAGTTGCCCATTAAAACGAACATGTCTGTGGCATTGGCAGGCATGAGGAGAAGCAATCGTAGCCTATTTCCCTTGGGAATGAATGCATACAAATACAAATTATTCCTTGTTTCATTCTATTCAGCATTGCACTGTACAGAAAGTCAGTAGTGGCAAGTGGCAAAGTGGCAGGGGCATATAACTCTTTAACAAGTTTAGTACTCAATGTAAGTTGTACAACAAACTCTCTAATGGACGTTTCTTTTCCGAAAAAGAAACTGTGAGTGAGTCTGTCAGTTTAGCATGAGACATTGTGACATTAACGACCTCGACGACAACAGAAATACAAACGGTCAATGTATGCTTCATAACTGGGAAAGGATGAGCAAAAGCACAAGTGGAAAAAAAACAATTAAGGTTAAGTATGATTAAGGCAGAGTGTCCGATTTAGTCTTCTGAGCACCTTTGACAAGTGCACATCAGCTTCATCATGACATGTCATTTTGATTGGGTGCTCCGGCTCTTCTATCGACAATATAATACGGTCCTTCTAGTCTCCTTTACTATTGTTTTCATTGTCACTTCCTCTGTTGTGTGCCCTGTGTGTTCTCATCCTTCTGCTGACAAATCTATTTTGTCTCATCAGCAAATTACCCTTAATAAAATTGAAGGTTGGACCTCCTAAATGCATCTATACGTTATGTAAATATTACACTTTCAATATAATATTTCTCAGTTTTAATCCAAACTAATACAAAATTGCAGATGTAGATGACGACTGGATGCATACGTTTCGTCCTCATGCAAAAGAACGAGCTGGCAATACCAAATCTGAAGGTACACTAGCTAAATCCACTTACAAGTTGAATTTGTGCTGAAGTTAATATGTTGAATTAACAAAGAGTTAATGATAAGCAAATATTTAGTTAAGTCGTCTGTAAGAATAAGAATAATCGAATTACCAGATCCAATGTTATTTTCTCAATTTTTCACGCACGTAGGCGTGTGTTGACAGAGACCATGGACTGTTACCCTGTTACCTACTGGTACTTTTCCAGTACAAAATTACAGTTCACAGTTCATTAAATTCTGCGTATTTTTTTCATGAATGCCTTCTATTTCAGATCCCACGTTTTGGTTCAAGAGCGCACAAGATGCCCTGAAGAAAAAGCTGAGTGTTGTGGATCGGATAGAAAAGAAAGCAAAGAATATCATAATGTTCATGGGGGATGGAATGAGTGTTCCTACTGTGACCGCAGCTCGGATTCTAAAAGGTCAACTGGAAGGGTCAGCATTTGGAGAAGAGTCAGAGCTGAATTTTGAACGGTTTCCGCATGTGGCTTTGTCCAAGGTAAGATTATAATTAATTCTAGGACTTGATATGCTTTTGAATGTAGGTTCAATGGAAGAAAAGTCTAGTTTATTTGGCTTTTTTGGAGGTATATAGTATTTGAAGTTGGGAAAGTTGTTGAATGGCGATTCCCATGTTATTTTTGACGTGATGACGTTTATACTGACATGAAATTGAAAGTTGGAAATTGAAAATGAAAGATATAATATTTTGTGTTGACACAATATTGACTTTGGTTGTCTCCAGACTTTCTGCATGGATAGCCAAGTGGCCGACTCAGCGTGTTCCGCCACGGCGTACTTGTGCGGAACGAAAGGGAATATTGCGACTATTGGAGTCACTCCTGTAGTCACATTCCGAGACTGTCGAGGTCAAATGAACAGAACCAATCATGCTGCCTCCGTCCTGGCTTGGGCTCAGGTTCGATGAAAAAAATTCACAAAATCCTTTTTCACATCCTTCACCTTTTTTTCATTTTAATTTAAATTCGGATATGGAAATAATCATATTTCTCTTGCTGCTTCAACTTAGAATGTCGCATTCAAAATATACTATAGTAGCGACTAGCGACGTTGTGAGGTACAACGTACGACGAATTAGAATGGCGTCCGCCGAGTTGCGACTTATTAGACGGCTGCTTTTTCCTATTAGACATGTAGTCTCGTAATCTGCATAGTAATATAAAATTGGTACAGGAATTTTGATACGGAAGCGAGAAGCGAGGTAAAGAGAACAGTCAAAGCTCAGTCTTGCATCCGATGCGACATTCCTTTTTAAGTCCTTTAGCTAAAGAAAGGTGCATGTAGAGAAAATCCGTGATGTCATTTCGGTTCGGAATTACTTTATACTCCTTATACGGGTAGTTGGTATTTATATGTAGATTCGCAAAATTATAGGGTATATAAGTATGGACAGCCTTGGTACTAGAAAACTAGAAATATAAGGTGGTATTTGCTATATGGAGTTCCATATTTATTTGACATGTTTGTGTCCTCAGTCCTCGGTTTCCGAAAGAGTGACTGACGTATGCGGCCTTTATAGGACTTTAGGTGGTGGAAAGTCATTTGATTGGTTTCTCATTGAAGTCGGCTACGCAATAAAGCCACTAGGGAATGATGCTCGCGGATGCGACATGACTGTGGTTTACAGTTTCATTAGTGTACCACTAGAGAGAACAAGGCATTTTCTTATAATAGAACTACATCCTGTTTGCTTATAATGTGTGTGGGATGATATATGCGGCTTTACTTTTAACATTGGGATTATAGGCGGCGGGGAAATCCACCGGAGTTATCACAACGACCCGGGTCACACATGCAAGTCCAGCCGGGACTTACGCACACATTGCCGACCGAGACTGGGAGAGTGACAAGACCATGAAGGACGCTGGCGAGAATCCCGACAGCTGTGATGACATTGCTGAGCAGCTGGTCCTTGGTGACGTTGGGAAGAATATCAATGTACGTCCTACTCATCTTCTATTGCATTGTTCTTTGCTGGATCACACTAGTCTAGACTCTAGACCCGTTTTTTAAGGTCCTAACCTTTTCAAAATTCAATTTCCTCTTTTCATCCTCAAACCCGAAAACCGGCTCGTAGTTGGTAAACATTTATTCTAACCGTCGCCCGTCGCGTCGTCGTCACACAGTCACACATAACCACCGTCATTTTTGTTCGACATGTTTTTCATGTTTGGTCCGTTTGATCTCAAATGAAAAACAAATTATTTCAATGCTACCTTTTATTACTGCTGTCATGATGTTTGTCAAACCACTAGGTTCCATACAAATTGACTACATAGTTCTACATTCCAAATTCCTTGAAATGTTATCGAATGTCACTATCATTTTCAAATTTTCATAAAAATGTTTTGTAGGTGATCTTAGGCGGAGGACGCCGTGAACTAACTCCTTCATCAGTCCTCGACGTGGAGTCGAAACAACCTGGTCGAAGACGAGATGGGAAAAATCTCATTCAAACATGGCTCAAGAATAAAAAGAGTCGTGCGGCCTACGTGTGGAATCGAGATCAACTTTTGGCTGTCAACACAAGTCAAACGGATTATTTGATGGGTGAGTGTGAAGAGAAGAGACTTCAAAATTACACTATGACTATATGGACTATGAAGCTTGCTTAATTAAACATTCACACGAGAAGACATGTGGTATATACAATTTTGAATGTGTGGTATGCAAATATGCCATGCCATCACAATCGTAAAAACACATCTCCTCCATCAGACAAAATCATAATGAACACACGTCGCTGCTTTCACTCGTCGAAAATAGTAAAACTGCAATATTGAATGTCATTACTTAGTCGAATGTAGATCGCAGATCGTGGTTTATGACATGCGTTATGCATGTGTGTGGTGAAGTGATAAGGCACAGTACACATGGTGTATTTGCAAAACATGTAATACTCTACGCTTTATGCCAAATAATGCATTCCATCTGCCTCCTCGTGCGCTCCTAATAATGAGTCATGACATTATTACAATGGATAATAATACCATCTTTAATAATACTGTCCTCATCGAATAACGGAATGAAAAGATGACATGACGCTGCTGTGCTGTTGCTGGTGTGACGCTTTTCACACAGAAACTCGTGTACAGGTCAAAATTGGTTTTTGGACCTTTTATACGAAGGCGACTCCGCTCCGTGAAGCATAATAATGCCGTTATCACAGACTTCGTCGCATTGTCCTGTTTTCCGTTGTAACCTTTTGCTTTCGCTCTCACCACGTGCCGAACACTAATTGAATACAAATACGAAGTCTTCCAAGTTTACGTATAACGTCGCGTCATTCTTCCACAAAGAGCCAAAAGGTGTCAATTTTGCACCAGGAATAATAGTTCTAGTAGTTCTGTAACTTTCGTCTTTGTCCTGTCACGGACAAGTCCGAAAATTCTTGAACTGGAAAATGTATCTTTGAAATCCGTACAAAGTTCAATTTTTTTAAGAATATCTGCGTTTTGGAAATGTACTGGGATTTACGATTCCATGCGAAAATGACATTATAGAATTTTGCATAAAGGTGACTTCCCTTTGTCATGTCTCGTCAAGCTGTTGCCTTTGATGGAGACACGCAAAGACGCCTGGAACTGATGAAGATGTTGAGAGAAGTAGTCTCGCTCCAAATTTAGATAAGGATCCCAAGTGATAAAGGACTCTCCAGGAACTCATGCTTTGTTCCGCTAATGAGCCACTCTATCGTAATTTGCCTTGCAGGCTTGTTTGCTTACGATCACATGGACTACGTGACAGACGCTGATGCGAATGCTGACCCGAGTCTTCCTGAAATGACGAAAATTGCTGTCGACATCCTAAGCAAAAATCCTAACGGGTTTTTCCTTTTTATTGAAGGTAGGAAAAACATTTTCTTATTCAGGATTCTTCCTTATTACTCTCGTTTGCTTTCTCAAATTGAATAAAGAAGGTCATTGGGTTCAGCTAAGCTGGCAGATTTTGTGAATGAAAATATACCAATGTTACTTTTTTGAGATGTTTTATCAAAAGAAAATATATGTGTACTTTCAACTTTATTCATCTCTTGAGGTGGACGAATTGACCACGCACACCATTCAACAAAAGCACAAAAGGCGTTAGTTGAAACGATTTCATTGGACGCTGCGGTGGCCACAGCCACGGAACTGACATCAGATCAAGACACACTCATCGTCGTCACGGCCGATCACGCTCACACTATGAGCATCAGCGGATATCCACAACGGGGTAATCCGATTCTAGGATTTGCCGGGATTTCTGACGTGGATGACCTTCCTTACACCACACTCAGTTATGCCAACGGACCCGGGTACAAGCACCCGGATGACAATGGGGACAGATACGATCTCACGAATGACAATTTGGGTTAGTTGATATCCATCTTTCTTTTAACTCTTTTCAAAAATGCCCACTGGCTACTATTCAACATGACATTTACAGCCATAATGTTTTTCCGTCACGAACAAAAAGTGGTTCATTTTTATATGAGGGTAATTCAAAAAGTTTTAACATTTTGACTGCATATTACAGAAAGAAAGTGCCAAAAAAGTCTTTAATGTTTCTTTCTTATCCTTGTTCTCTCGTGTTTGTCTTTACTTTCACTAATTGAAAAGTTGTCTAGTTTTTTGTGTTCTTTGACGGGTGGGTTTCTTGTTGGTTTCTTTTCAGAACATCCTGACTATGCTCAAATGACAGGACTTCCGCTCCTGTCAGAAACACATGGAGGAGACGACGTGGCGATTTATTCTAGAGGGCCCTTCGCTCATCTCCTGACAGGAGTGCAACACCAAACTTTCTTACCACATTTGATTGGCTATGCGTCTTGTATTGGCCCGGGAATGCATTTTTGTCCAGTTGCTACTACTCCAGTTTCCCCTGTCACTTCCACTGTTCCCTTGTCATCTCAAGTTGCCAAAGGCTCTAGAAGATCCCGCATTTGATATAAAATCCTTTTTCTATTCTTATTTTCAACCAATTCAACAACATCAACATCAACTTTAGTCAGATTTTTTTATTCCTCAAATAAAGTAAATGTCATCAAAGACGGGTCATTTTTCCCCTTTTGTTTGTATACAAGTCCGTCCCAATGGACACTATTCATTTTGTTACCATTCTTGTTACGACTGTGTGTGTATTGTTCGTTTCACTTTCACTCTCCTCTTTGTAATATTTTTTTGGGACCAATAAAATTTTCCATGTTTTACGATTTCAGTCTTGTGATTCCTTTTCATTTTTCCTAATGGAAAATGACTTTTGGATGAAAATGTTCAATAAAACGTTCACATGAAGGTCACAAAGCGCCTTGTTTTTTGACATGTTCCAAGAGTACGTAATTCATAAAATTTATTACACTACAAAAAAAAACTGTAGGAGAAAAATGAAAAGGAGTCTTAAAAATGACATGGAAAAGAACGACTACCAAAAGAGAAAGGCAATAAGGAGAAAAAAGGAATACAAAAAATGTCGTTATCGTTATCTATCACTCCAGTCGGAGCATTTCCGAAAAAGGACAAAAGTGACGTTGACGTCGCAAAACTCGGAAAGGAAAATATCTTCTAATGTGTCGTTGGGGATTGGATATTACTTTTATACTCACAAAAAGGATTCATTTTGCTCAATAGTCAAAAATTCAGAGGAAAAACCTCGTTTTTTGAAAGACTGTGTATAATACGTATCCAGCATCCAGCTCCATGCACTTTTAATATTACAGTTCCTTTTACAGCTTACTTCTTTACTGGTAGTTTGACTATATACGTAATTTTTTGTTATAAGCATTACGAGATTTTTGGTCACAGAAAAGTGAAGTCTCTACTTTCTCCTCCTGGAAAAGTACCGTTCACACCAGCTGCGAAACCCGGGTTTTTGTTCAAGGGTTATTGTGTCTTCTGTGTGAAAGTTGAAACAAAAGTCTTTTGTGTTCTCGTCTCTTGTCGCTGGTAGTCGAAGTGTTACAGTTGTGACTAGGATTTAGAAAATACAAAGGAAGAAAGCAATTTCGCATCGTGACGTTGTCCTACTATGTTTGCTGCCGTGTGATGATCGCATCGTTGCCTCTCTTTTTCATTTTTTCGTCATTTCTCTTCGTCTTTATCCACCCGCTATGGAAGTAAACCTAAACCAACTTAAGAAACAATGGAAAGTCACCAAGTCTATTTATACATTTTTGAGACGTTTGTTTCGCAATAAATGATATAAATCCTATTCCGCATGCCACTCAATTAATAAGTCTGGCTTGCGGCTTCCGAGTGAAAATCGAGTTTAATTGCCGCATAATTGGAAATGTAATAATTTTATAAATGAATTTCATCACCTGAACACAAACGACGAACACGACCGGATCAATTTACTGTCATTTTGTAGAACACAGTTACGCATTGCAAAAGGATTATAACAATGTTTACGTTTTGCATGCTTCCTTACAATACAATCTGCGTATATAAAAGATGCGTCTACTTGTTTGCCATTTGGGAACGTAATCCATTGCAGTTAGCATTGTTAAAAAGTTTCTGCTTGAGAATAGTCTGCTACAAGCTATACAAAACGCCAAACTTTTCGTACAATGGGATTTGCGTAGTAACAAACTGGTAAACTAAAACACACAGTATGAATGATAAACCCGAACACAACGGATTCAACGAGATGCGTATTTATGTATTCATAGTCGAAATATAAATATTGCGAGCTAATGCATGCAGTACCCAAAACGAACTTTGTTGTGACCTGCGACATTGACAACACTACCTGAAGATTTTCATTATTGTATTTTGTATGCCAAAAGATTATGCATGAAGAAAATTGGGTCGGTTGAGAAACGGAACGAAACGTCATTTATATTGTCGTTTAGTTTTCTTTTACAAAAAAGGGCCTTTCTTTTCCATTTTTCATTTTTCTGAACATGGTTGGACCTATTTTTAGCGGGAGATTAAGCAGGATGACGTTGCGGGTAAGTAATTAAGTCGAGGCTGTCGTCTTCGCCACAAGTCTAATCTGCTTGTTCCACCTGATGAATTTTAATTGTATTGCAAGCATGAGCGTAAGCCACATTTAGTAAAACTGTGTAGTCTGTTCCTAATGTCATGAAAAATATGGTCCAAAATTATGAAGGAAAGACGATGAAACAAGAAAAGCCGGTTCATTTAGCTTTTATGTGAAAAAATATGTAGAGATTTGTTTCAGAGGAGTCGGAAATTGTTCCAAAAAAAGACATTTTTGTACATTGGGACAGCTGCATATTACTTTTCTACGTTCAAAAAAATGAGGACATGGAAACTTTCCCATTTGACTGTAATAATATTTGGGGAAATGACTTTGAAAAGTCAGTTTAACTTTGTTATTTTCGTCTTGCATAGCGTATTGGCCGTGAAGTTACCGATAAACCCTAGCTTCTTGAAACAAAAAATAATGTTCATACCCAAGTTTTTTGGCGAGACAAAGATTTTCGCACATTTTGGAATATGGAGTCGTCGGACTTTTTTAACATTCTTTTTCTTTAGTTTTTTGTCGTCAATCACAAAAACATATTTTTTTCACGAGAATTCTTTGACTATCCATTTCCTTGTGGTTTCTTTTTGCCTTTTGCCAGCTTGGAATGTTCATTTTCACGCTCAAAAGAGAATGATTTATATCTTTTCTGGAAAACTCAGACTTTCTTTACGTTTGCGTAACCTGTCGTTACGTAATAATAAGAAAAATTGCATATTTTCGAATTGTTCTGCATTTTCAGGAAATGAAATTCTTGCTTTAAAAATGTCGACTGTCCTTTGGGAAATGGTCAAATTGAATAACTCGGTATTTACCGCATTGACACAAAGAACTAACAGTGAAAAAAGCAAAGTCAAAGTGTACACAATTTTTGGCTGGAGGATCGTGACGAAACTCCATGCAATTTTCCACGTCACGAACTCTGAACAGATGGTACAGTTTGTAAGGCTTTTCCAGGCAATACCCGGGTATTTTGTGCGTCATGTCTTGTCTTTTCGTCCGTGAAGCCAGACCAAGCTGTGTGTGCACCGAAACATCAAAGAGGACAGGACAGGATTTCCACTCAAATTGCAACTTGAAGCAAAAAAAATCCTCAAAAACTTATAAATTGCGCTTACACTTGCCATACAGTCACACAACAGTCTCTACACATTTATACATTTTGGCACATCGAATAAGATTGTGGCACTTGCAGTCACTTTGTCATTTTTTTCTGGCAAAGGCATTTTGCAACCAAATTTTATATTCGGATCCAGGTCGAATTGGCACATATTGCAAAGTCATCCTCTTCTCATATATTCAAAATGACGAGTGCCAACTTGAGGAACCTCGAAATAGTTAAATAGAGGTGTCTTCTTCAAGAAATTCTTATCTTTTCCATTATAATTGAAAGACGATGCAAAATTTACAATATTAATTATATATATCCCACTCTGAGGATTCTGAAAGTCACCCAGATCCTCTCCAAACCTGAAAACCTTTCAGCTCCTTTTGTGAACAAGACTTGAAAGGGTAGAAAAGATAATTGTCATCAACTGTCAAAGTTGTCTTTGGGTTATGCACACGAAAGTTTCCACAACTTTTTCCAATAAGTTTCCTTTTCGTGTACAAGAGTTTCCGGAGACTATTTGTGTTACCGCTATAGAAAGAAGAAGAAATCCTTTTTCTTCAATATATAAGAAGGGCACGTAAAAAACTAAAGACCCGAAGAAAATTTCCCCACAACTTATTGACAGTAGGAAAATTTGATTTTCTTTCACTTCGCTTCTTCTTTCTATGTCTGACCAGTTTGTATTACAAATCAGTATGAACATGATTCTTTATGTGGAATTTTACGTCACAAGACGACTTTTCTTGACTTTTTTTTCTTATTTTCGTCTACCTTGATCAAACTCGACAAGAAAAGCGTCGGAAAGGGTCGTCATTTGGGTTTTCCAACTTTTTCGTATACGATTACGTTTTTTTACGCATACGCTCGCGGTTTGAGCTCTAACTGCTCTACCTGCTTACGAAGTTACACACCAAACACATATAAGATCAGCTTGTTCCGAAAATTATTTGGAATTCGGCAACCAATAATATTATATCATAAACAAAATTCACATTCAAATCAAGAAATTATGAAAGAAAAATTCAAAGAACACCAAACTGTGCCTTCTTCAAAACCCTTTGTTTTTGTCTGCTTGTGCTTACTCGCATTTCGCATAATGGCTAGAAAAAGGACATTCGATCTTCTCAAGTTCAAGTCAATGTGCAAAATTATCTCATGTCTGAATCTTTCATAGTAAAACTTGGAAAAAAAGTTTTTCGGTCTTGGTCTCGTTTACTTAGTTTGGGTTGGGGAAAAGCCTTTTGTGCCTATTTTGAGACGGGGCCGGATGTGTGCAACTTATCTAGCCAGTTTGCTCCTGTGTGCAAATGTGATTTACACAAGTTTCCTCTTTACCCCTTTCACATGTCACGATGTTCCTGCATGTCACCCAATGAAAAGTCAATCTGTTGTTTCCTTATGAAATGCTACGGACGTCATTCTGTGTGCCGGTGTTGTGTTCCCTTTCATCTTTTCCAGTTGTCACATCGCCGTCGGGATGTTCTCACCTAAAATTTTCCCAATAAGGGTAAAAACATCCGACCACGACGAAGATGAAGAAAATGACGAAGAAGTGAACCCTTTATATAAACCTTATATATATACCAAAACCAAACCAAGTTATACAAGTTAAGTATTCGTTTTATCTAAATCTAAACGTGTTTTTTTCTTCCCTTTATGTCTCGTTTGTAAGTAGGCAAATTCTGTGAAAAGGAAATTGAATCACATTTACAAAAATTATGTTACGAAAGCCAGAAACTTGTATTTCCTCCATTAGTTCATCATCCGACAGGAGAAAATCTTCAGAAAGTCGATGCATGACAAGGATTGACGTAAACCCGGATAATTGGCAGAAAAAGATGCAAGAAAAAGTCTTGAAATTTTAGAAAGAAAAATATACGCTTCAATTCTCACATATAATGACATTCATAAATTGTCCCACATTGTCAACAATCCCGTCAGTCAGACCAGTACTATAAATAGGAATAGACAGTAAAAAAATCTATCTGTAAAAATATGTTTTCCATTTTTGAAGGAAATCACAAAGATGCCATTTTTAGTAGTTAGAAACTTAAAATAAAAACAAGAGTATATGCACGAGAAAAATGTCTTCTTATACACTTATATCATTTTTTAAAAATTGTACCGAAACATGTTTACGTTTTTACTACACGAAGCTTCCACACTTTTTTGTCCTGCTGGGGTTTCTCCGTACGTGACATGTCAAGTGATAAAAATGACAACTTTATTATGTCACGTATAACGACGGAAAAAACGCGACTAGTTTTTCACCGAAGATGTCCTTTGGGTACCCTTTTTTAAGGTGAGTAAATTTCAACAGACCTTTACATCATATTAATGGACTGAAGATTGTCGTCTTGGGTATTTTCGGCACCTGAACCCGTAAAAAATCGGAGAGCATGTAAAAAAGAGCTGAAACGCAACGAGGTTATAGTGGTTTTCTGTACGTTACATGCATTTGCCTAACATTGTATTTTAAAATGTCCTTACCCCGTTGTTTTAGTGTGTGAGGTAGCTTTTTTGTATTTCGTTATCTTCATAGGTTTCAATATCCTTAAAACATGATTGGGTTGAGTGCTTTTGGCAAATGTGTGTTTGGGTGGGCTTTGGGACAGATTTCCCTTGCCAAAGTACATGAAGATGAATGCAAACATCCGATTTTCTACAAGGATAAAGCTCTCGGACTCAGAGTTTGAACACCCGCAAACTCTCTTCTCAGAGAATCCGTCTCGATTTCAAATTCGCTCATGAAGATTTGTCTTCGTACTTTACTACTGTATGAATTTCCAATGCAAAAGAGGTAACGAAGTAAGTATAGCATCTTCGGCCCGATCCCAAAAATCCGAGAACATTCACCGATGAGAGTAAAAACGAAACAGCAGCAAGCAATGAATGGAAAATGTACAATGAAGGATACTAAAGCTTATATGTTGTGCCTTGTGCGTGTCACTGCTCTTCACCGAGAGCAATGGACAACAAAACATGAAGCACGACTGTGACAATATTAGCATTCCAAGAAAGGATTTTGTCATTTTTTTTACGCCCGAGCCATCCAGGAGCTGCTCCGGATTTTTAAAAATTCTAATATCGTAGAACTCTTTGTGTTGTTATTTCCGGATAAATTAATTTCTAGGCAGTTTCAATATTTTTTTATATAGAACAATATAAGAGCAACAGGATTAAACAAAGTTGTAGTATTAGTATTGTTGTTGTTGCAGTTAGTAGTGCATCTTGTATTGTCAATCCGAAAAATCCATGTTGACTGTTGTCTATTCAGAGTAAAAAGGCATTCTGAAGATAGTCCGTCGCTCGTCTTGAAAGTCGTAGACGCTTATCTGCCTCAAGATGAGCCAAATGGCAGCCTTTGCCTTCAAACACATTTCCGTATGCATGAGAGATAAAAGCTTGAAGAGATTAAGTCTCAGAATTTTTTGGCACGCTGCTCCGGCCTTTGACTTGGCAATGTTCATGAACAAGAAGTTCTTTTTTGATTACATTCCCCACAAATGCTAACCTCACCGAATTCTTTTCTTGTCCGCACACTTATAATGGAATTAGCATTTTATACATTCGATCATTTCAGTATACACGTACATATTTTAACTTTATAACACTATATTCCTAGTACGAAAAAGTTATGGAGAGGTTCATTAGTTTTGTTTCCGGCCTTTGACTTGGCAATGTTCATGAACAAGAAGTTCTTTTTTGATTACATTCCCCACAAATGCTAACCTCACCGAATTCTTTTCTTGTCCGCACACACCAAAACATTGTTTCCATACTTTTTCCCTTTACATGAAATTCGGTTTTGCGTTTCCACACACATCTTGGTTTTGTAGGTATGGAGCTGTACTTGCCGTGGGTCCCTGTTTTGAAATTGTCGGTACACTTCACACATCGAACAACTGAACTTAACAGTAATATTAAGGGTTTTTCTTAAAATCATGTACTACTGGACCGTAATTTCCAGATTTCATAAAATTATATTAAGCTAAGCATATTATAATTCCCACATTGGTTTTAACAAACCTCCTGAAAATCGGCACAAGTTTTTCATGCTTCTATTTTTCCGATTAGGTGCAAATCGAATCTGTACAATTCTACATAATAGTAACTTTAGAAAGCTTTGCGTGTCACGCCACTAACTTTTAAAATCCCACAAGACTTTAACCTTCTGAAAAGATTTTTTGTAAAGTTTCTAAACGCTGCGAAGTTTTGAAGAAAAGATGTCTCATCGGCTTTCCTTTTTTGCTTTCCCCGTTTCCTGGATTTCTTCGAATCACGATGACGTCACATGGCCGCAAACAAAACTAATGAACCTCTCCATAACTTTTTCGTACTAGGAATATAGTGTTATAAAGTTAAAATATGTACGTGTATACTGAAATGATCGAATGTATAAAATGCTAATTCCATTATATTTAGTTATGTTATATGCTATAGAAGCCCAAAAATGCTACACACAGTTAGCATTATGCCATTTAGTTTTATTGTCAACAGGACCAATTATGCAAAAAAGAACAACTTTGCAATCAAACTAGGTAACATAAAATGCGAAGAGAAGAGCAAGCGGTGCAACGTGGAACGTAACCGTCCCCAAAAGTTTTTTTTAAGAGACAGGAGACAGGATCGACACTTTTTAAGTGCTTCATCCATTCAAGTGGATCCCACGAGAGAAAATGAATGGGACCTGTCACCTTCCTCAGTCTTGTGTCTATCAAAATCCCATTTGAGAACATTCGAATGCGACCATGTCCATGTTCAAGTGTATCATCATCCTCTTTTTTGCGAGAAGAGGATACGACGACGAGGACATGGGCTGGGCACGACGCCAAACTATGAAAACTATATGATGAGCAAACCTCGAAAATGCATACAGATCGTAAATAATGGAGCAATAATCTCATCCGTAGTAATAAAACGACACACACGATCCCTTCCTTTCTTTTTCATACATGAACTACTTTTATTTTACATTCACGATCAGAAACGTCTTGACTCTTTCGTAAACTCGTGTTACACGCTTTCACTCCAGTTCAAGAGTTTCCTTTTACTACAAAACTTTTTTAGAGAAGAATCTAAAAATATACAATACTTTATATTTGTTGAGATATATAATCCCAAAAAATTGTGCATAACATCATATCGAAAATTATTACATATTCCATACACACAACTCCCTCGGCATAAACTGCTATACGAACTTACCAATATAACTTTTGAAACTGCATACAATTTAAGTTCTCCTCTCAATCTTTGGCTACTTGAGTCAGTGCAGAAACCATTTTCCCTTCCGGAAGAATGTTCTTGCACAATCTACCAGCCATACATTATTGCTCACTAGTGACAAGGAGAAGTGTGAGATAAAATGTATAGTACACGTATGAAATATGGCGCTTATGCGTACTCAACAGTCAAGAATTGGGCTTTTTCAGTGCACAAGTAACACCATTGGGCCATCCGGTCCCGAGATTTCATTTTTTAGAAGGCGGATCGTGAGGATCGTATAAAAAGGAAAAAAGGCTAACTTTGAGAGCAAAGCTTATTAGCATGCATTACGAACCGTTTAGATGACTATCAGTCTTGAGAAAGGATGAGAAAATCTGCCAAGTTTGCTTATTGGTTTATGACGATGTTCTAAATTCCTTATTCCTTCTTCGGAGTACAAAGTTTTTTTTATTGGCGGGTTTTAAATTGCGGTTTTTCAAGACGGGGTTACTGAGTCCGAGCAAGTTCGAGATTTCATATTACAGTAAAACTGTGAAGCCCTAAATCAGTGGTTTTTCCATGAAATATAGAGAACATGAGATACTGTTACATGTGAAGTCCACCAAGACTCGAGAGGAAATTAGATTCATAGGATTTTAACTTTAAAACTTGGTACATCGAAACAGTTGTCATTGATAACTATATATTTTGGTCTTTTCCTTTGTTCTTCAGTTGGAAAGTTACGAGAAAGAGTAAAAGGCCATCTCCTTGTTAAGTAATACCAAAACGGGAAGCATGAGATGAGAGAGGAATACTAGGAAAGTTGAAGCAAGTTGAAGTATAGTAAGTTGTGAGAAGATGAGACATTATTCAAATGTTGAGGTTGAGGTGAATGAGATTCTCTTTTCAGTCAAAGTCAGTGACACATCTAAAGTAACTTTCCTATCGGCTCATGTTTCATGGGAAACTTTGCTAAATTTAACCAACACAAAGTCAAAACCGGCCTTGTCATCCCACTTGCAATGTTAAGCCAAAAGGATTCCACTTCAAATTCCACTTGCTCTCAAGCTTTTGAGTGTGTCACAACTGGGTTTTCTTCTCAGTGACGACTAAAGTCACTTTGTGTCTCAAGACTGAATCTGAATGTCATCGTAATAGTACTTGTCGTATCTTGTACACAGTTTCTCAATGACAGTCGCAAGTCGCAAAATGAAATCCTCTGAAGACTTAACCGCATACTTTCGGCTTTTGTCCTGTACAGAGAAATCTAACTTCTTCTTGGAGACGAGTGTCATTTGTAAAAATTTAAGAGGTAACGTTGCCAAAAGAATACATGATAAAACGTGTTCCGGGTGTTCCATGTTCCACTTCCACAAATCCAAAACCCTTTGCCGGATTGTATGCTGTCGTTATTCTCACGATGATCAATCTAAATATTAACAATGTCAGTATACTGAAACATGGCCCAGAGTTGTTATTTCAATATACTGCTTCACCGTCGAAATCCTTGGGAAACGATACAACACCAAACCGCACAGTCACGTTGATGTTGATGTTTCAGTAGAATTTTAATTTTTTGGAATGGATTCTGGGAAGCGGATCCGATTCTGTAAAATTCAAGCTCACTTCACCGTTTTCACCCTAATTAAATATTTATCAGGTTCTCAAGAGTACGCCTGGCGCAATGTAAATTTCTCATAGTTCAATATGGAGGGATTTCAATATCCACAAACATTAAAGCATTGTGTTGAATGGAAAATGGAAAGTTCAAATGTACAAGTGTAAATTGCACCTAAAGCAAAAGGCAAAGGCAGAATCCATGAATATTCTCACTTTCATCTTTCTCCGAGCCTTTTGACCTTTTATCCTTGACCTTAAATTACATTATGCCACGTGCGCAACGCGGTTGCTGGAATTGTGACTTGTGACGGTGGCTGGTGACTGGTGACGTGCGAATTTTTAGCATCTATACTAAGTTCCAAGAACTACTACAATGCCATCATAGTAATTTATATGATTCTCAGAATTCCTTCTATTTTTGCATAATATTGAATTATAAAGGGTACAAAGTGTAATTGTATATGACAATGAAGTGCAGAGAAGCTTTCACCGTACGTAAGAGTTTTATACTCAACGACTACTCCTACTGCCTCCGGTCCTGTGTTGAGATGATCATGGACGATATTCTGCGTAAATTGTCTACATTTTACTATACTTTACTGTGACATGACTATATATATAAACTATTTATATATAGTACGTTCACATATATGATCTTTTCAGACACAGCGACGACGACGAGACAATGCGAAAGGTCAGCAACGAAAATGCAAACGACGTATACAAAAAGTACACAAGAGATGAGACAGACAGAATTGGCAAAATGCGCTTTTGCCTTTGAGGCGCGTGACGAGACTTCACAAATCCTCTCTCGGGAAATCCACCGATTTACTTTGGAACGTAACCAATTTATTCCCATCCGATAAAGCTTTTTTGAGTTTCGTAGGAAAAAAAGCTGTTGTGTTGTCAGACTTGTCAAAAAAACATGATGGACAATTGGGAAATCGAAAACTGTTCTGGAACTGAATGATATGTTGACATTCGTTTGAAGCTTTTAGGGTAGACTTTGACCTCTGCTCTAATGTGAATGTCAACTGTAAATATTAATGTAAGATGCCAAAGGAAATCAAAATATGAAATGAACAGACATTTTTGAAATTAGTCAAAACATATATTTTCATTTTTGAACCGTTGAACTAAACTTACGCATTTATTTATTATTTCTCACAATTAGAATTCATTATAATTTCTTTAAGTTATTATTTTTTTGCTTTCATTTTTGAAGAAATGGGCAATTTTTACATACAAGTTTGAAAAGTTTGAATGAGAAGGGGTTTCGGATCACCGGAATTCGAAATAATTTCGAGATTTTAAAAAACGTTTTTTACATAAATTAACAAACTGTAATATTAAAGTTGTCAATGGACGGCTTCTTTTTCGCACATATTAAAAAGTCGTAATAATTAATAATTAGTGAAAGAAAAGTCACGAAGTACAAATTAGTATGTACATTGTAAATAACAAAAAGTGCTCAAATGAATGAGACGTTGTATTTTTCTAAAGATTCTGAACTAAATTATAATAATTACATAAAATGCAACACTTTTCATTACACAACCTGCTAAATGACTGATTATTTTGTTATTTCGACTACGGTATTAGTTGTTGTTCAAAAACTATTGACGTGACAATAAAAAAAGTACAATAAAAGTTTCTCAGTACTTTTTATTTCGTTGCTGATTGTTTCATTTTGTGAGGCTTTTTCATTTTTGGTCGTTCGTTAAATGTTTAGAAAATTTGAATGCGGTGATTTTCCCGATCGCACACTAAAATGTTTCCGTTTGGAGAAACGGCGAGTCCTTCCATTCCTTTGAACTCGGCGTCTCCACTTCCCCAAGTGCCAAATGAGGAAATGACCCTTGACCCCCTCTCGTCAAAAATTTGGATGCGATTGTTGCCTGAAATGTGAATTATTAAATTATGAAAATTCTTTTTACCCTTCAAAATTCCTTTGCCAAACAACTCGGCATTTGTTTCAAGTAAGTTTCTGCAGAATTGCAAAAAATTGCCAGCCTGAAAATACAAATTCTACTTTTTTAATAATGCAATTATGCAAGCTTACCCGAATCTCCTACAAAAATGTACCCATCGTCTACGGCCACGCCCCTGAAAAAACAAGAAAATGTTATTTTAGCTTCAGGTTGCTATTTCAGGTTCAACATTTTAAAAAAATTGTAAATTGTGTTTCGAAGAATCTGCATTATCGGGGTAGAATGAGACACATATTCTTGGAATTCTATTTATAGTATAGGACAAAGTTTCAGGATTTCTTAGAAATACAACCTCAACTATTAAAATGAGATTAACAAATCTGTTCGAAAAAAGGTAAAGTACAAAGTTCAGTTTACAATAAATATAAAATAAACAAAAACACGGGTTCAAATTCCTTTGGCATTGACATTGAAAAAGTAAGGTAGAAAAGAAAAGGCAACAAGAGAAAGTGAAAGTACACACACAATTTCATTTTTAGAAAAGAACGTTTGGCAGTTTTCATCGGTTTTTCTCTTTAAATAAGAATTCGTACATTTAATTGGGGTTTTTTTGCAATTTTTTGTATATACGAAAAATAAGAAATTATACGTAGCAAATTTGACATGAGCACAAAAAAGTAACAAGACAAACAAGCAAAGAAAAAAAACACGAATTTAAAAATATAAAATTTAAATGGACCACCCCCAAAAATAAATGTTTATAGCGATCCAAAAAAAGAAATTGACGTCAGAAGGAGAAGAACAGTATTTTTTAAAACAAATATTTACAATTTTCAAAAAAGTGATTGAAATGTCAAAAATTGAGTATAAATAAATGATAAATAAATCATCAATCACTTTTGTTTTTGGTTTGGAATGTCATACTTTTTGCAAACGCAAACGCTCTCTTCGTCTATTATATCGTGAATGCAATTTTCTCTTTCCCAATTGTCTATTACGAATTCTATTCATTTTTTTGTGAAAAAAACTTTCAGAAAACTACCTTGGGAGTTTAAACTGTCCTTCTTCTGATCCTTCGGTTCCGAAAGAAGATAAAAATTTGCCATTCACGTCAAAAATGGATATCCTATGATTATTCGTGTCCGACACAACGACTCTATTCGTTGACGTCACAGCAATGTAGTGCGGATGATCTAATTCCCCTGGCTTTGACCCCAAATTCCCGAATTTCCCCACAAATGTCCCATCGGATTGGAACACTTGAACTCGTGAGTTTTCTTTGTCGATGACATAGATGAAACCCAGGGCATCAGTGCACACGCCCCAAGGGTAATTAAACTTTCCATCAATTGACCCTTGACCGCCCCAGCTTCTTAAGAAATTCCCAGACGGGTCAAAAATCTGAATTCTATGATTGTATCTGTCTGATATGATAAATTGTCCGATTCGGTTCACGGCCACGCCGGCGAGACAATCAAATTCCCCTTCACCACTCCCATATCCTCCAAACTCTTTGATGAAATTGAAGGACGTGCCATCAAAAACTTGGACACGATGATTGCTCGAGTCAGCCACAACGATTGCTCCATCCGGTCCGGAAGCAATGCCACGAGGCCATGTAAAGTATCCTGGATCGGACCCTCGACTTCCAAACTTGAAAAGAAGCTTTTTCTTGCAAATATACTGATTCGTCACAAAGTTAAACTTGGGTGCTTCGTCCACTGGTGACCTTTGCGTAGTCGGAGCGGGGGCTGGACGATCCTTCCCGTATTTATTCTTCAGGTACCTAGCCCAAGAACTGAGACTACTAGAGTCCTCACTAGACACAGTAGCTTTGTACTCGTTCTCTCCCGTGGACGATTTCCTCCTTTGGTACAAGTTGTAAGACGGTTTCGGTCCTTCCACATCATCATCGTCGTCATTCATATCAATCCCGGACAGGACGTCATGCGAAGATTTACTTCTATTAATTCTGGCGCGGCGGTCCTTCATGTTGGACAATCGTGATGATTTGCTAGACGGCTCCTTGTCCGCAGTGTCTAAAGGGGGAGGACAAAAGACATGGACCAAAGTTATTTTTACGCGAAGGGAAACAACTTACTTTTGCTCAGGTAACTGCGCCTCGTGGTTGGGGCCGCGGCCGAAGAAGTAGTTGTGGACGAACCATAACGTGACGTCGGGGCTGGATGATCGTCCACGTCGAATGAATGTCTCGACCGGTTCAAATACTTGCTGGCTAATCCTGAAGAATATCGGGATGATGAAGTATCCTCAGTTGGAGTAGTATACAAGGATGTCCCGGTCCGACTCCTTGCCAATCCTGAACTTGGTGAATAGTCAGTCGCAGAGGAAGTGTAAGAACTTGGATACCTAAAACAGTGCCAATCAAGGTCAACAAGTCTTGTACACATACAAAATATATTCAAATTTCACAGACCCGACTTTCTAGAGTCACAGAAACTCCCGGTTTCTGTGTCAGGAGATCAACCTATTCTACTTTGTATAATATTATACGTACAGTTTTACATACAACATTCTAAATAATTCCTATCCCACTTTTCCCGTTTCTTGTGTCTCACTTTGGCTTTCTTCTCCTATCCTTTCGCTTTGCTAATTTACAATTTGCACTATAGCGTTTCTTCTCATCCTCTTCTCATTTTACTTTCACATCTTAAACTTCTGAGCTGCATTGTATAAAACGACAGAGTTTGCAAGTTAAAGTGAAACTAAAGAATAAAAGGTAAAAATACGAGAGAAGAGAAGAAGACTTTTTCCTTCTTGTGAAGAACAAACCTTGAAACCTCAAAAGACTTACTTTCTTCTAACACTCGAGTAAGTTTCCGTGCATAATATCCCTTTGATTAGTCCGTTATACGTGTTCTTTTTTCCTTCCATTTCGTCTCATTTTCAACATGGCACCTTTTCCTAACACAAAGAAACGACCGAGACTTCGTCTTCTTGTCCCAAGCTCTCGTTTCCTTTCCTTAACAAAAAGTGTTCCAAAATAGCAGTTTCTTCCCTTCTCCTCGTTCTGGAGGACCGGAGAAATAAAGTTACGTTACAGAAGGCAACTTGCAAAATTCCCATAGTCCCAACATACTCCCAACCTTTTCCAAAGTCTACTAACTGGTATTCTAGACGTTTTTCTGTCTACAGCTTTCCCTAGAAATCTTTGGACTTGGACTTGCTTTTTAGCAACATCTGTTACAACTGCTTTGGGTAAAGTAAACTTATTTAGTGGCATGTTTCCCACATCGTGTTTCCTGTCACACCAACCGAAATGTACAAGATGCTTTTCTCTTGTTTTCTCACTTTGCTCAGCTCCCCCATCGTTGTTTGTGTTGTATTAGCAAAAATTTGAGAGAAACGCAACAAAGTGTAACAACATGTAACGTCAAGAAGGAAAGAAGCAGCAAACGAAGGAAAACTAAAGTTAAAGAGAAAACGAAGAAGAAGAAAGTACAGTATGTGTCGTATGTATCTTGGTCGTTGCCATTGGGGAATGTCACACCAGGAAGCTCTATACTTTTTTCCTTTCTACTCCAATACACTTGACAAAAATTTACTCAATCGACTCTGACGTGTCCGTCAACTTCAAACAAGGAGAAAAGTACTGAAACAAGAGAAAACCTGAATTGGGAGATTTCGGTTTCTCTTCCGACTCAAACAGTTTTCAGAATCAAATCAAGGTTTGCCATTATCTAAACTGTCGATGGGACCATTTTCAAAGGAACACGTATCAGTACATTGGTTTCTACGATGCGACATGTACGAAGAAAGCAGAAATGAGAATGATAGGCCAGACCAGACAATTGGATTTCAATCCATTTAGAAGGAAAGGAAAGGACCAAACCAATTTTTTTGGAAGGTTTTCTGTTTGTACCTTCGTACTTAAGTTAGTAGTACTGAGGTCACATTTCATTGGTTCTTGCTTGAGATTCGATTGAAGAACACAATTTTGGAACGAGTTTTTGGTGACAGGCGATTAGAAAGGAATTGGTCCCGAAGGGTGTGTAAGAAGAAATTAAAAATCAAGGACGAATGCTTGAAGACTTACCGACTCGTAGCCGATGTAGTTGTAGAGGATGGGTTAATGTCTCTACTCGTTCCGTAGCGGTCAGTCGTCTCCCGGACAGGAGGTGACGTGACCCGGTTGCGTCGGAAAGCCGAAAGACTTGAAGGCGGTTGAGCTGGTTGAGGTGCTGGTGGTTCTTCGATCCTTTTCCTTGACGAATAAATAGAGCTGGGGGTGAGTGACGGGTGGTTGGACGGGTTATCCCGGGCATTAGCACTACGTGCCAATAAAGGTCCAATGTCGGTTTTTTCCATTTTGGATTTGACTTCAGGCAGTGTTTTCTTTGGTGGTGGAGCTGGAGGTGAATCTGATTCTTCTTCACTCTCGCTCTCTGAGGATGATGAGCTTTCACTCGATTCTTCTTTGGCCGCTTCCACCGTTTTGTCTGATTTATTGAGGAATCTGCTCTGGAATCTTGGGCGGGTGGTTGCATTCCCGCTCCCACCTGTCGTTGAACTCGCCACCGAACTTGTGCTGTCCTTTCGACCCGGTCCGCTTGTTGTGTTTGGTCCATCTGATTTGGACATGAACCGCGCCTTCACCTCTTCTGTTGAAAATATAGCTCCTACAAATGTCAATCATGCTTCATCCTGATTCCTTGTGCTGAGTGAACTACGCATTGTTCTACAAGCAGTCACTCTCAAGCACTACAGGAATTCTAATCTATAATAATAATGTATCTTGAACCACTGTTAAAGGCACACTATAACTTTGTATGCATTAATGGTAAAAAGCAATTAATGAACCAGCACAAATGGATTTATTATCATTGACAAAAATAAGCACGGAATGCTAAGCAAAAATAATTCTTCACTTTTAGCTAGATGCATTCAAAAATGTTTTCAGGAGCATTTTTCCATATTTGAATGGGAATCTTTTTTATGTCACAGTTACTTTTCTTGTGTAACAGGGAAGATGCGATTATGATTACATTTGGCCTTCTCTTGTCATTCTGTCCACTTCTAAGGATTTGGAACTTCACAAGACGACAAACGCTTCTTGCATCAACATCATTGTGAGAAAGGAAGATCTTGGAACTATGTATATACTGCACACTACAGACAATGTCAGTTAAAGTTGTTTCTTTTCCTGGCATCATGGCTCTATGTAGTATGTCGTAATCGTAAAAATGTTCGCTAAAATGCATACGAAATGTGTTTTGAAAGACACTATACAAGCTTAATGTCACTGAAGACTGAAGGGTATTTGAGCATTTGTCTCTGTTGTCATTTCCCGTGGGCGCATCTTCATCATCGTCATCTTCATGTTTATTCTACTCTGGACCGAATTTAAAAGCATTCTTCATGATCATTTTTTGTCAAATCCTTTGTTTCCCATAAACATAGTTCAATTTCGTAATTGCTCCTTTTGTGTGTATTGAGAAAATATTGTGACTTTGAACGGATCCAAAAGATAATTTTGAAAATGAAAAATTGCATTCTGGGCAAATAAGGTTTTGAGGTTTGAGCTCAAGGATGATGCTTTTAATTTTTAAACTGTTCAAAGAACGAAGTGAACCAGCGCCAGGAATCTTTAAAGAACTTTTTTAAGACGATGAGCCAAGACAAGCATAAAAAAGTAGAAAGAGATTTTTTGTATGTATGCAACCGAACCGAACCCATGATTTTTAAAATGGCACAAGGCGTAATGTTATGCTTTTTGCCCTGTGTAATATGGCTCAATGTTAAAAACTGCATGTAACTGCAAGTATGAATGTTCAGTTTCAAACTGTTATGTTGCGAAAGGATGATGAAGAATGTTTGTGTCATGCCAGGTTCGACTTTAAAACATCAACAACTCATCTTGAGAAATAGAACGTCTCGGGTTCGCCAAGCCATCAAGCCAGCCAGTCTTAAAAATCTCAACAAACTCCGATTTGCAATTTATAAGGGTTTGAAGGATGGAAATGGAATATACATAGGTGAAACAGAATTGAAGCTAAAAACATTGCTTCATCATCTGTTGGTTTTTAGTAGATTTTCTGGAGGCGTCCTTGTGAAGACAAGTGCACGTGGGACGACCAAGATTATATGATGAAATGAAGGAAAGCACTTGTTCTGGACAGAGATCTGAGAAAATGCCGCCGTTGTTTTGCCCGCTGGCAAAGTCAAATTCAAGATGTTTCTAAGGACGAAACCAGAAAAGAGCCAGCTGGTCTTTCCGTTAGTGTAGGATGGATTGGCACATTTTCGTTACATATATCCCCATGTAAAATATTCAAAATTTGCGCAAAGTAAAAGGAAAACGTGCGAAATTATGCAGAAAGCACTAAAGTCAAATGAACAAACAAAAGCTGCACACAGGATGTTAGGGTGTTAAATGAAGATGATGTAATGAAAGGAATCCTAACCTGTTCCAACGGGGCTTGAGCCGCTACCGGAACTTGAAGCGGATTCGCTACTTCCACTATCTTCAGATTCGGATCTGTTCTTGGGATACCGTTCTGGTGAAAGTTTCCTCACTCGAGGAGTCTGTTGTGTGACTTCTTGCTGTTGTTGTTGAACAGTCGTCGTTTGTGTCTCAGGAGGATGGTCTTCAGTAAAGCTTGGAGCTTTTGGCTCAGTGCTAGCCTGACGGCGTACCCCAACTTTCTCTGCTTCTTTGTTGGCTTTCTTTTGCTTGGCAATCTCATCCTCTTCACTCATCTGTCTTGGAGTTCTCCAAGGAGCAGCTGGAGCAACGGGAGGAGGAACTGTTACTTTTTGCACAACTGTTTGCGGTTGTTGCATCTGAGGAACCATTGGAGGTTGCACTGGAGCCACTGGCTTTGGCGGGCGTTCCGCCTCCGCCACTCTTTGAATGACTTTCGGACTATCAAACAAACGTGTGATGCCACTTATGGGTCCTCGCGTCACGTCTTCCGTATCCAAAACTCGTTCCCTCTCTTTAACAGGAGCGGTTTCAAACCTAACCCGATTTCCTTGTGGTGGTTCCGGTTCTTCAAAAGAACTATCCAAGTGTCTCGTGAACCTTGACCTGAACCGAGTCCTTCTTTCTGACCCACAAGAAGAATCGTCATCCTGACCATAGTTCCTCGCTGGTCGTTGGTCCCCAAATTTCCTCCCTGTACCAAATCCACTGACAGAGCAGCAGTCATCGTCATCCACATCCCGCCCGCGGAATTGGGTCGTGAGCCTGTGATCTGATTTGCTCCTCATAAGTGCCGAACCTTGTCCTTGGTTATTCGGAGAACTTCCATGTCCTGTCGCATTCCCTGTGTTTCCCATTCCACTGCCATTTCCTATTGTTGGCTGCTGATGCGGTGGCAAATGCAATTCACCCATATTGCCAAGTGTCACCCCAAGAGTGACAGGGTCTTGGGATAGGTTGAAACGTATACGACGACTGTGGTCGAGCGGTTCGTATTCTAAATTACGTATGAAATCCATCGTCTTGAGAAAAATATCTTTCGTGTCCATGAGCTCGTTGTCTTGCCAGGTCACGGGAGACAACCCGTTTTCTGCCAACATGTATTTCTCAACTAGTTCACAGTTTGATTGGATATTTGCCACTTCCTGTTCCATATTGTTACGAAAGGAGCTCAACTGCTTCAACTCATTTGCCAGGTAGCGTTCTACTTCGTGCTTCAGGTACTCCGTCCTGTCCCGCAGTGCTTTTGACAAACGTCTTCAAAACAAATCCAAAACTCATTTCACACTTGTGCCAAAATATTGTCAATTGGCAAGAAAATATCAATTTGCAACCCAAATGAAGATGATGACATGAAAACTAATTTTTCATCCAAACATATATATATTGATATAACCGCTCTAGCTAATCCGATTCCCTCTAAATTATCATTAAATTTCATATATATGTGACAGCTTCTGCTTCTGCTTCTCTAATCCAATCCTCATTCTGTATTCATAACTTTGATTCTGCTTCAAAAAATACAAAAATGATTGGTATTATATTTCTGTCACAACACATGGTGATGTCACATGATGACGTCACATATGGCGACAAAATCTTTCTCTGTGATACGACGCATTCACAAATGCTCGCTTTATTATTCCTAATTCCTTTTGCTCGCTGGGTTTTCTACTCTGATGATTTCATTATACAATTTATGAGAAGTTCACGAGAGCGTGTGTGACAAATGATTTCATTCTCTCTCTCCTTCTCTTTCAAAAGCCGGGTTTTTTGCCACGTACGCTGGAAGCCTGTTACTAGCATATATAATTTCCAAATCAAAGGAATATCATAAAAGAAGTCTTCAAAAACGACTCATTATTTCGTTTTGTAAGCAAAAATTAATAATAGTGGGAAAAAGCTCAAACACGGACAGTGTGGGACTTTTATAAAACTACAAAAAATGATTTGATTACAATTTTACCTGTATATGTCATCAATTTCTTCAATCACACTGACACTGTTTCCTTGGACTTGCATTGCATTTTTTTCTGCAATGCACAACGCATCATCAAGTCGATGCATGACTCTCCTTACTTGATTACTGATTCGAGAGATCTCTCGTTTGAGCACATCCATATGAGCATCTTTGCAGTCAGGACAGACTTTCTTCTCACAATGAGCACAATGGTTGCAGTATGCTTTTTCACTGCAAATCTGGCATCGCTCCATAATCTGATTGGACAGCGGATCAGGTAACTCTCCCGTGAGGTCGATGTGCAACTCCAAGAAACGTTGCAGGGTCACATTCGTTGGAAAAGCTTGAACTCCTTGATAAGGGATGCGATGTTCTGCTCTGCATTCCGGGCATTTCACCTGCACATAATACGTACGTCATCAAAATAAAGAATGCCGGAGCTTGCAGACATGTTTTTTGTATTTTTTGGCCTATTGCATTATTCTCAAGAGAAGGGAAAATAATTCATCAGACAGAATGCGAGACATATTGTGCCAATGTTAGATCCCACGAGTGTCATAAGTTTTAGTGACAATTTTTTGTGGGTATTCTCTTTCAACGTTTCAGTATCGCGTATTTATCTGGCCTTTGGCCCTGGCACGTAGGCCAAGTTGCAAAAACCCGGAAATTTCCCACGAGTCACTTGATTTGATCTTTCGAGTGCTTCATTGTCATTTCATTGTCTAGTGTCTATATCCTCTTTTTCCTGCGCTTTAGTGCTTACTAATCTTCCTTGATGATGATCAGAGGATAAATATAGCTATTCTACGAACACTGCGTCACTGAAAGGGAATTTAAGGATTAATAGTTATCCGGATGTAATAAATTAATGCTGCGGGCTCTGAATAATTCATGATTTCCAACACATGCCGTGTAGTAAAGTAAAGTAATGTTTATGATGAGTATATTTATGGATTATGGACATGGACCGTAAACATAAGGATAGGATTTTGCGACTTTACCTGACGTCGGACGTAGTCCACCAACCCTTCCATGCATGGTTCCATACAGAAGGAGTGTTGACATGGGAGAAGTTTCGGATTCCTGTACCGGTCCAAACAAATGGCACAGGTGAGGAGCTGGTCGAACTGCTCCATTTTGTCAGCTTGCTGTCACAGCTCCTTTGTCCGCTTAAAGGCTTTCGATATCTCAGGTCAATTAGTCAGAGTGGTTTTCAAGATCGAAGTCAACCAGCTCTAAAACCTTCCTTTTGTCGTCAGTCTTTCTTTCCTTTTGTCTCTTTGCCACTTTGCGTGTGAAATGGTCTTATAAACACGAATGGCGAAGAACAGATAAACTCACAGTATTCCACTATTCTTTAAGTTTACCTCTCCGAATCCGAAATGCTTCTTGCACGTTTATAACGTAATTTACTACAGTGAATTTACTAAACTCGTATCGAATCGTCGTATATCTTTCAAGAGCAATCGATTGAGCACAAAATCGACAAACTGTGCAAACTTAAAATGTTCTATCAGCCTTTGTTAATTCCAGCATGAAATGTGAGAAAAGCACTAGGATGAACGAAAGAAATTAAATTGTCAGAATAAGAATGAAATTCACTGGACGTTTTTGATAACGGTTCAGGCTAATCAAAACAATAGGAGGAAAATGGAGCAAAATAAAAATCCAGGATTGGGATTATTGGGAGACAGAAAAAAAATCCAATTGAAGAAAAAATGGTTATTATGCTTGTTGCTTCCAGAAGAAGATTCCTTTAGGACTTCTCCTGTGAAACTGGATCGTCTATCGTCTCTCAGGACGAAATAGAATCTTGGCACGGATGCAGATGGAAAATCTAAATATGGATGCGGCAACTATTTTCGGGGAATGACGGTGCGAAAGACGCTCCCGCTACTAAGCTTTTCCACCCGTCTCAAATATACCAAATACTTTAAAGTGAGTTTCAATGAGTAGAATTCTCCAAGACAAAAATCCGGGTGGAATATACTCTCGTCTGTAAAGAGCAAATGACCCAATCCGCGTACTTTAACTCCGATGTGATCTCCGTCTTTTCCCTTCCTCTTACCTTACACTATATTCCTTCCAGTAAAAAAAACGTCGTTTTCAAGAGTCAAGTTGAAAAGTACAAGAATTTCTGGTTAAAATCTTATCTTTGCTGGTTTGGTTACACATTCTCAATTCGCGTATGCTGAGTGTATATGTCTACTTACTATTTGTACTCGGTACTGGTAGTCTGTAGTACTTAAACTGTAATTTTGCATTTACGTACGTTTCTCGTGCTTCTCCTTATGAAAATAAAGTTTAGCCCCTCCTCCCCCACAAGACAATTTTTCAGTTTGGATAAGAAAAGTGACTTTTTTCTTTTTCTCTGTGCTTGTGCCATGTCTGCTATCTTGTTTCCATTCAGAATTAAACGACTTGAGAAGTAATAGTCGTCAAGCCGTCCCTACTTCCCAACCCACTCTCGGGGTTTTTTTTCGCGGGCAGAATATGACCTAATGTCTATTTTTCCTATTGCTTTCTCGTTCCTTCCATTACTCTCAATGTTAAACGCAAGTGATGAAGAAGAGTAGATGATGATGATGCAAGTTTGTCGAGTCGCGATTGCGACTGCGAATGGCGCAGTGTGCATTCACAAAGAGCATGCATTACATTCGAGTTTTCTAAATTACCTTTGCATTTGGCCCGATGATTTCATCTGATAGGAATTCGTAAAAAATCTTTTACTCATGCTAATGAGTCATGAACCGAAATGGCGAATTAACCTACGCGTTCCAACGTCACGCTACGAGTTAAGATGGAGTGACAAAATGACAAATGTCTCGTATATAGTGAAAATAGTAGCGTGTATAGTTCAATATACTATCATAATCATAGTCATAGTAGTCTTAATTAAAATTTATGGGTTGCATACTGCTGTCAGGAACATTTAAAAAAAATATGACGTTGTTCTCAGTTTAAAATTTAAACACATAACACACACGTACATTTTCATTTATTTTTATAATCCTCATTTTCATTTCCGTTTTTAACAATCTAATAGAATAAATGACATTGAACAACAAGTTTCTTATATATTTTTGTATTCTAGTACCTTTTTAAAGTTTGTATAGATTTTTGGTGATTTCGTTATTTTGATTCTGTTTATATAATAAACTGTGGTAATATCATAATTTTTTAGATTGTACGTGCAATTAAATTATATTCAACTGTTGGATTGTATGCTTACTTAGTATAATAATATCATTTGCATTATGCGTTTTATATGGTTTGGAGGCGATTTAATTTGCCTTTGAGTTGGTTTGGAGTTTGGAGGAGAAGAAGGGAAAAGAAAATAAGACTTTGCCTTGTGTTCAGTAATGACGTCGATGATTATTGGCCTTGGTTCCGCAAAGGATGCGTTTGAAGGCCTGTCGGAATTCGGGACTGAAGAGCGTGTAAATAATCGGGTTGAGAGTGGAATTGAAGTAGCCGAGCCATTGAAATGCACTCGCCACGTAGTCGGGAAGATTACAATAGTCTCCGCAGACAGCAAGCCCGAAAGCCATGAGGAAAAACGGGAGCCAACAAACGATGAAGGCGCCGGTGATGATCATGAGCGTCTTCGCCGCCTTCCGTTCCCGTTTCGCTTCCAAACTCTCCTTTTTCTTCTGCTCTTTTGATTTTCTGGAGGAGGATGAATTGGGATTCGACATCGGCGTCACGTCCGACGGCGATGGGACTGATAAGTGTATGCTGGATTTTTTGAGTCCGCTGGGACTTGGAGAGATTTGATTGTCGCCCGCTGATGGATTGACCCCACCACCTGACACGTCCGAGCTGTCGTCAACCATAATCGCCACGGATGTAGGTGACACCAAGCTAGAAATTGTTGTGGACGGTTGAATGGACCTGGGAGTTTCAACCATTTCTTGCTCATCGTCACCGTCGCCTCCTCCACCTCCGACGGCGGAGTCAGTGCTCGTTTCAATTGTTGCAGTGTGACAGGACAACTCATCTGAGAATGTTGTAGACATTGTGAGCCTGTTTGCCGTCGCGTTCCCTGTACTTGTCCCTGCTGCGGACAACTGGGATTGTTGCGGACAACTGGGATTGTGAATGAGACAATCCGTGGGCCTTAATTTCTTTTTCTTCTGGTCCGGTGTTGTTGGAAATCTTCCCAACACGACGTCTAATTCGGTTTCTTGCTGCTTTCCAAATCTTCCAGTAGAAAAACAGTATTAGGAACAAAGGTACGTAAAATGTAGCACAGGTTGCAAAAATTTGGTATCCCATATCTTGACTCAGTAAGCATTTTTGATCAATTTGAATTCGTTTGAGGAAATCTGGATCTTTCCAACCCAGCAAAGGTGCAATGGATACCAATGCCGCCGCAAACCATACAAAAAATATGATGGCGTTTATTCGGGTTTTGTTTCTTGACCGAATATACTCAATGTCCGTCACTGCCCAGTACCTATATTTAATCAAAAATTAACAGAAAGTTCTTACCTCAAACATCATTTTCAAAAAAGTGTTTTTCAGCAAACAAAATAGCACAACAAAATACATTCCTGGCCACGAGAGGGGAAAAGTAAACGGAACTGAATCAGAAAAATGGTCAAAAAGACCTTTCTTTCGCCTTTGCTACTTTCCCTTCACCCTTTATTTCCCGTGGTTTTCCCAAATCTCGTTATTGAAACTTAATGGTCTAAAAGACCTTTCTTTCGCCTTTGCTACTTTCCCTTCACCCTTTATTTCCCGTGGTTTTCCCAAATCTCGTTATTGAAACTAAAGGAAACATTTTTTCTCCAGTGTCTATGTATGTACCTATTCACTTGGCTTCTACGATTCCAAAAAATGAATTGAAACGCGTTCGTTCACTTGATTCTTTTTCTTCTTCAACCTTTTTTCTTGGATTTTTTCCTGAACGCTCTTGTCTCTCCAAAAGAGAGAGAAAAAATGTCCGCACTTTGGCTTTGAAAGGGTTTGTCCATTAATGCTCAAGGAGAGGCAAACCGCCTTTTCTCTTGGTGAAAGTGAGCAAAGTGTGTTACAAAGGAGGTTTGTGGTGGCAAGGTGGCCACACAATCGTCGCAAGTCGCAAGACTCACTACTGATCTTGCTGTTACTACTCTTTCGGTGTTTGTGAACTTGAAGCTTTCCTTACCGTCACCGCTACCCGCATAGACCATTTTGAAAGTACCACTAGCAGTTTGTACACAAAGCCAGTGATTTAACGTGCGTGTCGAGGAACACATACTCCTCTCCTCATCCATCCTGGCCAAAGTCATTCAACATTCAGGAGGAAACGTCAGCCACGTCGTTCGTCAACTTCCGTTCGTCACGTTTACCGAAAGTCAGGCCAGGCTGCCCGCCTTTTCTATTCTGCTTGGAGAAGCAATGGAATAAAAACTACGTCGCGTCGTTGCGTTGATGCACGACGTTGACAACTGCGCCTTATGAGTTTTTCTTTTGAAGTTTGTTCACGAAAATTACAAAACTAACATATAATATTTTTTCTTATTTGTTTAAGTGCTTTTTTCAAAATCAGGTAAACAATAAAAAGTTTTGCACTTTAGGCATCATTTTTCAGAATTTAGTATTTCCGAATGTTACAAAGCATTACAGGTATTTCCCAGAAAATGCATATTCGTCGTGAATTACAGAGACGGAACAAATTAATGTAATTGACTATTTTGAAGTCCATCCGGCTCAAAGTTGTCATGATGCGACGCGAGATTGCTATTGCGAAGTGGATCTTTCAACGTAATTGCTGAGCCTTGTTTGTCCAGTCAACAGGAGCTTTTAAAGGATGAAATCAAATATTGCGCAAAATCACGGACAGCAAAAGTCATTTCATTTGAAAGTCGCCTTTAGGTCAAACGGCAAGAGCAGAGTCGTGGATACAAATAAATTTAAAATGGTCACGTCGACGAATGAATCCAGTTTAATGAAACTTGCTATGAAAACCGTCCATTGCTTCTGGTCAGGTCAAAATGTCAACCATGTTCAGGGCCATTGTTTACTACGAAACTCATTTCGGATTCTGTGCATTGGATCTGGTCGGATTAAAAGTAAGCCACACAAATGGCCATGGCCCGATGAATTTTATTGACTATGGAGTCACTAAAACATGAACACAAGCAATTCTGGAAAACTGTGCAAACTGTATAGCCTCATTGGGTCTGAATTTCGAAACTACTTTCATCACAGTTAAATTAAAAACACGAATAAGGTCAAAACTGGCAAAATCAAAATTGATTTCGTCGACTTCAGCTTAAAATGACAAACAGAAAAAGTGAAATGACAACATTGAAATCAAAGGAAAATCGCAAATAAGAAACAAATGGGTATAAACAAAAAATAATAATGATTTTTCGACATTTTACACTGAAAGGAAGCTTGAAGTGAAGGACGCTCATCCGAAAATGGTCGAGTATCCAAAGCAATCATTTCCCCAACTACTAAGTGAACGTAAAAAAATCAGTATAACTCGTAGTGCAAAAGTATATAACATTCTACTTTATATATATAAATAAACCGGCATCTGTGGGAAAATGCTTTTTGAACAGAGAAACTCTTTCGCTCTTTCATTTATCGTTTCTGTAGGAAGAACCGAAGGCCATTTTGATTCTTGCAAAATTCCAATGTGGCCAAAATAAACTACACTTTCACCAAGAGAAAAGATGGAATACGAAGAAATAGTTTGAGGGAAAGTTGTGTCCTGTGTGAACAAGAGTGGACGCAGTGAGCCGTACAGAAACTTACAAATGATCTACTCGCTTTGACTCATCTGCTTTCTCCATGCTGGGCTTCTCTAAAGCTCTCCTCTGGAGAGACTCGAGCTGAGCATTATTTTGCTCTGGAGAAATGGAAACTGAAAAAAGCCAAAGGGACTGGAAACGAGGAAACGGGTCTAGTACATGCAAACAATGCGGGTAACAAAAACTGAGAAATATTTGAAAAATCATGCATAGTGTAAATTACCCCAAACTGTATACATTCAGATTTTATATATGTAAAAGCTGATAACGTCGCTATTTTTCAGTGACATAACTGAAAAATTGCATCGGATTGAAACTAAATGTTTAGATATTAAAGGGCTTAATGTATGAATTTTTCAGTGAAAATTGATACTGGAGAACAGTACACGGACAGGAAATAAAGAGCAAAAGGCTACTGTTTTGCTTGTGTTTTTTGCACAGCTTATATAAAGAAAAAAAAGAGGTCTCAAGAGAATTGTCGTTCGTCCAGACGGAAAGAGGAGCGAGTAGACCAGAAAAGAAATCCTGGACAAGCTGGAATAATAATAATGGAGTGTTGCTCCAAGAGAGACTTACCTATCAACGGAGACAGCCAGTAAATGTAATATAGACGCACTGCAACAACAGATATCGGCGCTGCACCACAAATCACAAAGGACCGGGCCGAGCAACCACTTCCCGCTGATCTGCATAGAAAATCCCGGGTAGAGCGTAGCGCCCACCCAGAAAATCACCATTACAACAACAGCATTACGTTACAAGATTGATTACTACCCTTTCTTCCATAACATCTCACTGTCTTAACTTCCTCTTTTTCATACCCAAAGATCTCAACCGGATCGGAAATCTCGGATGAAAAAAATGCGCAGCACTATAGCTTACCCCTTATTTTATATCACATTGTGCCGCCTTGTGTCTTCCGTTTTTCTCTACAAAGCTTATCTCTCTGAGCATCTCATCAAACCGAGTCGTAAACACATCCATATGCACACTTTTCCATTCAAACGTATCCATTGAGACTTCCCACATCCCTTGAAATTTTCTTCGAGGAGAAAGTCTATTTTTCCTTATCCTTTTGATCTGCAATGTTGTGTGTGTATGTGTCTGAGATCTGATCGCTTTGGTGTTTTCCTCTTAGGTTTTCTGCGGTGTAGTGCCTTTTTGATTTACGAAGAGTTTTATATTGCTCTCCGGTATCCATTTATTATTTACATATTCTTCAACCACCGGGACAAGGGTTTTATTCTTTGTCCTACGGAATTCCTTTCGAAAAATACGGTGAATACATTATTACTACATCCCGATTTTTATATCTTTATATCATCAATTCAATGCCAGGAATGACGTCATGAATGCATTACATTTACAGCCGAAAGGCCGTGTGATACAAATGCACTATAATAATGCTTTTGTCGTGTATCCCATCGAAAATGGGACTTGTCCTCCAGTAAAACTAAAATATACTATATACAAGTCATTTTGTAAGCAGGTGGTGCAAGGTTTCAGAAAATATTACTATACAAAGTATCGTATCGTAAAATGTCTACTTTAAAGCCGCCATGTATGCAAGAAAGTGAGGTATTTCAAGTAATACGTCACGAAGAGAACATTCTGTGGAGAATTCCTTTTCTGTGAGAGTCAAAGACTGAAAGAAAGTCAAGAAATTTTGTGTCCAATCGACTTTCTCTAGTAGTTTAGCTGAAAAGGCATTAGTAAGTCAGGAGGGAAAGGAGCAGTAAAGGAAATTCCAATATCTGCATCTCTGCTGTCTCAGTCTATCTTTCTCCGTCTCTTTTTTGCCACTTGTACGAGTATACGTTACATAATGCACAGGGCGTCTGTGAAAGACCCCAAAGTCGATATCTCACGGGTAAGAGAAGGGTCGTTTTCCACTAGTGAAATCGACAAGAGGAAACCTCAGGCTCACTAAAACCCGCGTGTCTATTTTTCAAGTCCATATCACCAGCCCCTGCTTTGCCACTTCCACACTGGCACTGTATACTTTTGCAGTTTTGCTTTCCATTCTTTCTCTCCTCCGTCCAAAAATATCATCTCTGCCACTGTGTGTCGACAAGACTCGTAGAAAATACAATTGACTTGGGAGAAAAACAAATCTACTCAATTGGACAGCCCATTGCGCCTTTGTGCCCTTGTTTTTCTCCTCTTGGAGCAGTCGTCTCGTAGATTGTGGCACTAGCACATATTTTCAAACCTGAATTGAATCCCTTCCCTACGCGGAAAAACCCGGGATTTCTGTCTAAAATCTTGAATCCGGGTGTAACTGTATATCTTTCCAAACCATACTAAAACAGATCGTTTTACAGGATACAGGATAATGATACTAATACAGCAATATAAGATCCGGGCGATATGACTTGAACCTATACTATAGTTCCATTTACGGGCATTACTTACTTACATTACATCCCACAAACGCGACAGGTAATTTCATGGAGCAACTTGTAAAATATATACAAAGTGTAAAATAGTAGAGTGAGTCTCGGAAGAGAAGAGGGAAAAGTAGTCCTTTTACCCTAACTGCACTAGAGGAAGTCCCGGATCCCTTATTTCCTTTTATTATCTCTATCTCACCCACTTTATTTTCGCTTGACTGACTTTTGCTTTTCTTCGTTTATGCCAAAATTGCAGAGACTGTTGATATTATCCACCTGAACAGGGAGATCTTTTAACATCTTTTCATGGTTCTCACGACGATCGTGACACAAGTCAGCTTTCACTTGTTCTGTTAACATACTGAAACTCACTCGTTCCATACTTAGTCTCTTTTAGTCTTATTCCCAGCGTCCGAGTTAGCTTTTAAGCACCAGCTTTTAGTTTCTCATGCTTAGCTTTTCCACTCTACCGAGCAAAAAGCTATGGAACTCAATGTCCTTTTCGTCGTCCCTCGTTTCTCCCTCACTTCAAATGCATGGAATTTGTGCTTGTGCTCTTTAAAACTTGAATCAATGCGACGAAAGTCCAAAAAGTTAAGTTGGTTGTCGCAAAGTTAAACCTGGCAAATCCAACTTGAATTCCCAAGTCTGTATCGCTCCATGTCATTTTGCTTGTTTCTCATGCTCAGCATTAGTACAAATTAGCAAGTTGGAGAAACAAAGACAAGTCAACCGAAAACCTACTTTCACATAACAAAGTGAATGTTTTAAGATGGCACGTTGTAAATTTAATACGGATCATTTTCAGCTTCAGAAGACAGAGTGTAGTGCATAAAAGAAAATTTCACTTCCACTTTGTATTTATTACTATTGACTCTCAGACCTACTTTCTAATTATTTTTAAACATGCTGTTTGTGATTTTGTTTTTGATTGTAAAATATTTTCAAAATGTGGAAGCCCTAAATTCTAACAAGATTGGAATTTTCAAAATTTAGTAATATTAGACTGGAAATTTAAGTTAAATTACCTTCTTCTAGCGCTGGCCGGCCGGTGAAACTCGGAAGAATTCTGTGTTCTGCATCCTGTTTGTGCATCTAAAGTTTCAACTGAATTTCACAGAACGCTTGAAACTGAAACTACGAAGCCTTTAAAAGAGAAACGAGGCAATTGAACCGCACATTTAATTTGCCTTAATTGGAGAAATTTGAGTTTTTGAACCGCTCGACTGCTTAGTTTTTACGACCACGGAGTTCATTTCAGACCACGAAGTGCGAGTGGAGAACGCTCATTTGACCAAAAGTATTTCACTTTGGCGGAAAACATACACATCTCGAAAACTCAATTTCCGTAGGTGTCTTGACTGAGAGTTGAACACTGCTCGCATTTACTTTTTGGGCTAGGTTTGCTGTATAGTAAGGTTGTTGAAATAATTTGAGGGCGAAAGAGAACTCTGAGAGAAAGCCATTGAAAGTGCCCCGCATCCCGTCTTGATGGGTATTACGCTGTCATCTGTGAAAGATTTTCTCCATGCAGCAGCCAAGAGGGAAAGTTTCATCATATATATTACACACAAACCTACATGTACAAGACGGAGAAGGTAAATTTGGAACCGCCATGTCGACGTCAGCCCAACAACACACAAAGTGAAACTCAACCGTGGTAATTACTCCACACAGCAGTGCCATGTTACTTGCATTTTCCAAGTGGGAATTTCCTCAAGCTCATATTAAGATATTAACTATACAAGGAGAATTTATTAAATTCGTCTCCTTAATTCCACTCTTCTCCTAACCAGTTTGCCACTTGCAATTTCATGTTCTCAGAGTGCGAAATCCCAGGGTGTTTAAGTATAGGGTGGCTCAGATTCCCTATCTACGGACCATTTGTCCCTCCGCACCTTTTAGCCAACTTATGTGACGTCATACCCTCGCACGGCTTAATGGGACTTCGCCATACTTAACTTTATTGAATTAAAAATCGGGGTTTTGATTATTAAAACCAATTTTTCTTTCTTGGGGTATGGTGGTTGAAATGTTCTCTTCAGTTTTAGCACGAAAAATGACATTTTAATGAACATTCAACAGTTTGTGGGACCTAAATTACGAAGCAACATTAGCCCACAGTTCAATAGGGAAGCCTCAGCTCTGCGAGGGTGTGACGTCACGAATCGGCGCGATTACATTCAAACATCCCCTTTAAGCTTCCTATAGTAAACTGAACGGGGCTGGCGAAATCCAGTTCAATTTTGGTTTGAATAAGCAGCGCATACGACAAAAATGCTTTCTTCTCCTGTTCTTTTAAAACCTTTTATTGAAGTATTTATAAATTGTTTTCAATTTCAAAGTCGCATAATTTTCAAAAAAATGTTAACTTTCCTGTTTTATCTCCCTTTATTATTTGCCGTATAAAAATTACTTGAAGCACGGTTTCCCGCAAAGAGGAATTAGAACACAAGGTCGTTCCATTAGTTCCATACGCCTACAACGATAAAGTCTTTAAGACTGTAAAGCACGTTGTAAAGTGTTTGAAGTCGAAATTCAAGTACTCACATGTAGATCACATTTCATGAAAGTGGAGCAGTGATACGGAAGTTCCTTTGAAATGTACACTTTCCCACACTTAGACATTGAGCAAATGTTGATTTGTAATAATATTTTAACGGGGGCGGATGTGACAACAACAAGTATGTAGGGCATTTCCGCTTTGTACATCACGCTCATCTTTCCATCTCTTCCTTGCAAATACGGTAATACGCCCACTCCGGCTTTCTCTCGAGATTAAACCTACGCACTGCTTTGGAACTGAAGGTTTTGAGGCTGTGTTTTGAGACCAACTCGTGAAAATTTGTCTGCCGAACTGTGTTCATTCATACTTTGCAAAATGTAAATATGATATTTGTGAAGGTACGCCAAGTAAAACTTGTACAAAAGTTATTACATTACATTTCCCAGTACAATTCAACAGAAAAGTGCTTGAAGGTGTCTAGAGTACTTGAGTACTTGGGAAACAGAAGGCATTTTCTATATCACGATGATTACTGTATAATACGTATAATATTTGAAATTGAATCACTATTTTGATTTCCACCTTCTGTAAAATTCAATAAATAGTCAATGTTGGCGCAGAACATGGAACAAAAGGTTTTTATTGACGTATAAACTGTGGTTGTAGATATGCTAATGCTTTCACTATGCATATTTATCACTTGCAGCTTAAAACTTAAAAGGAGAAATTAACATGGATCCTGCATTAGGAAATTGTTTGTGTAGACGCCCGGCGCGCCTGGAAGATAACGACACATATGAGAGAACTTTGCGGTTTTTGGAAGTGTGTGCTCGGGTCGGAGAAGTCTACTAGGATCTCTGGAGAAAGTTGTGCTTCTAATGGAGCAATGTGGTTGTGCATGGGATAAATTGGACCAGTCCAATTGGTTCAAATACACCGATTATGTAAATAAGTAGTATTTGTGTGTGTGTGCTTGTGCTGTTTACCGATGTGAATACCAACTTGCAAAATATCCTTGTTTCTTGCTTTTGAGGGATTCCCAGAAAAGCTCTTGTGTATTTGCATTGCACTTCGTCCTTTGTGTCCTCATGATATTGTATTTGTCTTTATATGTAATCTTCAGGTCTACAGTCACGAAAAGACAACAGATGAGCTTAAGACTAATACATTGTATACCGCGCGTGTTTGGAAGGACAAAGAGTTTATCCTTGTATTGCTGTCGGCACAAGTTACAGTTTTTCCTCATCATCATCATTCATGAATCCGGTAACAATGGGAATGCGAAAAGAGGAAGTTTTTGTATACCGTTGTAACATTTTATCCTGATTCCCGATCTTTCATTCAGAGAAAGTTTTACGAAAGATTGCGTGTTTGCAAACATGGAAGCTGAAATGGACTTACCTCGTAAACCGCACCGAGCGGCATGACCAAACAAGCTACAAGAAGATCCGCCACAGCCAAAGATAGAATCAGGTAGTTGGCCACATTTTGAAGGTTCTTCTCAAAGAACACCGCCACAATTACAAACACATTTCCTGTAAGAGAGAAATACACAAAAAGAATGAATGTGAGTTTATACAAGTATATATTTTACGGAGTTTCTGACTATATATATTATAGTTTCAACGCGGAGATTGTATAGATAGTTGACTGCCAACACGCAACGGCAACGCACAAAATGAGAGAGAAAAGTTATCCCGTTATGGTTATCCGACAAGTTTTTTGGATGTTTTTTAAGACGCAGTTTTTTCTAGGTCATCTCACCACACTGCCGCAAATATAAAATTACTGTTTAGGTTAGATATTTTGTTTGTTTCCGCTTTCGTCGCTACGTTTCTGGCCTTCATCTCTGAAAAGTTGCAACATTATTAATATAGTAGCATAACAATACCATATTCGGGAGTTCCCACAGAAAGAATTCCAGGGAAACCTTCATTCATTCTGGTGGAAGACCTTTTTTGAGCAAATTGGAACACTTGTGTGTGTCCTTTACTTGTTCAGACCGTGTGCGTTTCATCACAGCAGGAGAAAGTGCTCAAAATTGAGTTGGTCTCCGTTAAGAAAGACCACACGGCGAGGATTTCTTCTTAGGTTTTTTTCCCTTTCTATGTGACAAGATTCTTTTTCGAGGACTTCTCACTATCTCCTTCGTTTCTCCGTTATATTTGCTCTGTCCCTTTCAAACGGTCTCATTTTCACGTTTTCCTCACCACCACTTGAAAAAAAGACTTTAGGGTTCCGCACACACAAGGCAGGAACTCGCGTCATGAGCAGAAGTGAAAGTGCAAATGTGAACCATTACACTTTTTCACACTGTGAGACGAGATAGTAGACACCTTTCCCGCCTCCAAAAAATCAGATTTCTTCCCGGTATTTTTTCCGACACAAAAATCCCTTAGGTAGATAGAAACCGTCTTTCACCCGAGTGAAATGGACTTTTAAAAAACCAAGAGCAAAACCCATTGATGCCAATTCAAGGTGACCACTAAAAGTCTGTGTCCAGAGAAATCCAGAGAGTCAACGGACAAGATTTTTACCACTTTTTCATTGCTCACCGCTTCAAGGTTTGTGAAAACGGGAGAGAAGGCCAAAGTCAACTTCCATTTCGTCAAATAAGTATCTCATTTTTTTACGCTAGGCCTGTTCGTCTGTTCGTTCCTTCCTTCATCTCCTCGTCTTCTTTACAGCTCTTTTTACTCATTCATTTCATTTCTCTTGCAAAAAATCCTTTAGAAATGAGCTTCACTTCTTCTTCTGGGCCAATGTCCTATTACCCTCTTCCAGTCGTAGAGGACGTGAAGAAATGTACCATAGAATCCAAATGTGTAACCCGGTATACAATATACTATAGTACTACCGAGGTTCTTTTTTACCCAAAAATAAAGTAATATTCCTCATTTTCCCTCCATTTCTCTCTTCCATCCCCCCTTTTTTACATATCGGTCTGTCGCCGTTACTCGTGACGAGGAAAACCGACTCTTTTGCGACAGTGACGTCAGTTCGAAAGAGTCAATGCAAGCAAATTGGTACGGTCTAGACTCACTCAGGATGACAAGAACATTTGTCACCAAATGAATGTGTGCAAACTAGTTGCTGATTTAGATGGATTAGGTGCAAAAGGTAGACAAAGTGGAAGATGAACATTTTTTTCAAAACAACTCTCGTCTTTGTCTTTGCTTTCACGACTTTCAAAAAAGCACGAGTATGCACTAAAAATAAACAAATCCTTTCAAAGTGCATATTTGATGCGTATTTGTTCAAAGATTAAACAATAATTACAAGAACAGCATACCAGCATACGCCAAAAATTGCAATGCAAAACCTACGAATTTTCAACAGAAAAACCACTAACTGTCAAATGTACATCAAACGAATCCTCAAAATTGGCCGACGGTTGAAAATACACTTTAACTTATACACCAAAAGAGAAATTCCCTTCAAAAATCCTTTCCGTCTGAGCAACTAAATTCGAATGGACGACCAAAAATAAGAACCAACATCGTCAAATAAAGCAAAGTGCTTCATTCCCAACTTCAAACTAACACACACTCGTCGCATTTGAAATGGACTCTGAAACATTTTTTCGCTTCTTCCTTTTCTTCTGTTTACAGTGAATTTACGCCAAGTCGGAGAAAATAAAAGGGGGATTTGTGAACTCTCGTTTGTCTCAACTGTCGCAGTCCTTAAACGTTGCGACATTTCTTTTTCACATCCCCTATATTTGCTCAACACTGTTGGCACAAATGAAAGTGGCAAAAGAAAAGACTTTTCAACTGAATAAATAATAACTTCAAATGGAGACTTTAAAAGCTGAGCAGTGTTCGATAATAAAATGCCGGGGAAAGATTTTGTAATTTTTAGTTCAAAAAAGGCGAAATGTTAAAATGTTTCTTGAATTCTCTGAGAATAACGGCACATGTTCATAGTTCAGTGATACGCAACGCATACGCAGATACGCACTAAGATTCAGACAGAATGCCATTATAAAACTCGTTCACAAAAATTCTAAATCGTAAAAATGACGTAGAATTTTCATTTTATACGTGGCTCCTATATAAGAACACTATAATTTTTTGGAAATATGAGAACACCTTAAATAGGACTTTTTAACGGAAAATTCTCTGAAAAGTCACCTGCCAACTTTGATTTTTGTACAAAGATATGCTGATCTTCTGCATGCAACCCTGCTTTTAAGAAAGTTGACTCGTACACTCCAAATAGCATTCCTTTCCTTCTCTGAGCTGTGATCTTTCTAAAAACGAGGGTATATATTTCGTTTGTAATGTGAATTCTTATCCTTCAAACGCTCATACCGTTTGTTTCCAACTTTTTCTAAAAAAAAGAAGTCAAGGAGTAGGAAATGGATGGATTTAAAGAAGATTCGAAGCCGTCTCGTTTTCAAGATCACCAGAGGCGATAAAGAAACCACACTGAAAACGAATGTGTGTCATAGAATAAAGTCATAAATGCATTCCTGCTCAAGAATGTTGGCATTGTCAAGATGAGGAGAAAGACATCTTCGTCTGTTCTTTTCGACTCCGAAAGCCGCCTTTGCTTTACCTTCTGGCAAGGAACCAAACAAAACGAGGAGAAAGTATAGGAAAAAAAAGTTTTTCTCCTTGCCGGCTTTCCCAACACACGTTTGGTTTTCCAGCTTAAGGTGAAAGAAAACGCCGAAGGAAGTAAATTGGCGATTGTACTACACCGAAGGAAGACGCAAGGAGAAGGAGTGATAAGACCTACACCTTCAGATAAGATACGCGTAAATGTAAGTTGTGGAGGTGGCAAAAGTCCACCTTCTCAGCTCAGCTTGACAATAAAGCAATACAAAAAAAGCCGTGTGTGCTCTGATGAAAAAGACACAAGCCTATTCTTTCATGGAAGCTTTGGGGACACACAATTTTTCCTTGCCGCCAACGCACACCACCGGAAAACCAAAAAGAAAGCTTCTCAAGTATAAAAAGGCTACTGTGTATGTCCCTTTTTCCTCTGTTTGCTCCTTGTGTCTCCGGCCTTGCATATATATACTACAGAAAATGTGCTATAGCTGTGTCTGTTGTCTTGAACGTAATTCTTACAGAGTAAAAGCCAAGTCGTGCTGCGGGAACTGGAGAAAATGTGACGATGGAGAAAGGAAAAGTGTCAAGTTGAGTGTTGGGACACACCAATCCAAGTTTTATACATGCCTTGAGCTGGTGACACCGAGAGAGCAGATGCTTGTACAAAACCACGAGAAAAACTAACCCATGCTTTTTGGGGGTGGTTTTTGCCTAGAGGAAAAAAACAACGGTTGGACATAAAAGAGTCTAACGACGAAACAAAGTGGGAAGTTAAAGCAACCATGAAAATGTCACCTCTGAACTTCAGTTTTGTAGTTACAACTCGAAGGCATTTTACGTAGTTAACATTCTCCATCAATCAATCAACGGAATTACTATTAGCACGAAGTTATTTTCAGGGTCTATAGGAGGAAATTAATGATCACAATACTTTTGCGATACTACGACGAACTTGAAAAACCTTAACCATATGATCTTCTTTCAATTTTTGTTTATTTTTGCATGAATGCCATTTTCCGAATCTGTCCATAGAATCAGACATTTCGACGAAACACGTGAAAAGGATTGCGTTTCCGATTCCACGTATTCTGGAAAAAGGTTATGAAGAACGAATGTACTTTATTTTGGTCCAGTGGCCTACACAAATGCAACGAGCCACTGAGAACAGAACGTAAAGGTAAAAGACCTTCTTTCTATGTGAAACTTTTGTAGCGTGCTATCGTTAAGTGTATCGCTTTTATATGTTATTCTTATTATTATAGTACGAACGCACTTTCTAAGAACCAGGAGATAAAAATGTGAGAATGAACTGAACTGAAAACAGCTTTGGAATTTTTTTTCTCCGACTTATGCAAACCCGGCGAGGGAAAGCAGCGCATTTCTTTTCACATACGGAAGTCGGTAAGAGCATTCTGAAGTGTATGAAGAGGAAAAAGGAATTTCGGGTCAAAGAAAACCACCGGATTTCCGCGGTACTTATAATTCCTTCATACATTTTCTCTCGTTTTATAAATTTTAACGTATAGATCTAGACCCTTTGCGGCATACCAAGTTTTTGTATAAAATTTCAAGATTGTTTAAATTAAGAGCAATTTATCATTTTTGATACTTACCAATAATTGTGGTCAAGATCAAAATGGCAAGGATTGCGGATGTGGCACACATGAGCGCGATGGATTGCCACGTAGAGCTGACCTCGGTTTCATTGCCCCGTGACGTATTGAGAAGAGACTCATTGTCGTAGTCTTCACATGACAATTCACCAACTGGACACAAATGTGCCGAATGGTTTAACCACATTGATTCCATTTGGAATTACTGTTTTTGAATTACTGTCGAGAAAATCACTCTTTTCGAATTAATGTTCAACAATCAATCGTGTTTTGAAACTTTGGTAGGTTTTTTGGACGCGAATTGCCGGAAATTGTGGTACTATATAAATAAACAGTAAATTCAAAAAGAAACATTTTTGTTTCAAAAAACACCAATATTTTGTGGTTTTTAAGTTTATTTGTTGTTTTCATAAAAGTGGACAGAAAATATTTGCTAGGGAGGAAAAATTCACTACTGAATGTTTTGGATCGTAATGGGGCAACGTGTCACAATCAAGTTGACTTAAGCGTAACGTTAGAACCCTGGTTTGATTTATGCTATAAGATGACAGTCATTTGACTTTCGTTCCCTCCTCACCCGATGCTCATGCATTAGGATTTTTCGGGGCAAAATGATCCCGAAAGAGATCAACGGAGAGCACTCACAAAAAAGTCACGAGCAGATGAAAATGATACTGCTATATCAAATTGCGTACACAGCTTTTGTGAATATTGGCTTATCATTCAACAACCTTCCTGATTCGGTACAATTTGTCTCGTGCCATTGACGCTAATGAAAACCTTGAAATGTCATACTACTTTCTCCAAAATGATTGTTTTGATATAACGAATGGAGAGGACAATTTTGGTGATGTGTGACAAGTTACGACACCAAAAAATTTACTGTACAGGGTTTGTTTGGTAAGTTGAAATTTGATTTTTTAGAAAAGATGTTCTATATGTATTTCAACTGTAACAAAATGGATTGGTGTCCAAAGGTGTTAACACTTGATTTCACCACAGGAGAAAGTGACACGACAACGCGATACCAAAGGCATGAAACGACTGAGTCAATTTCTCCAGAGTTTCAGGTCCATATCCCAATTTCTCCAGGATCTTTTCCATCCTGCTTTGTCCTGTAGAGCGGGTTTTGAGATGCTGCATTCTCGTTGCTTTTGTAAACGCTTGCGTTCCATCTCAAAAAGGAGACTAGTAAAGAGCAAAAGACAAGGGAGAAAGCGAGAGACTTTCGAAATTCAACAAACTCACATAATAATAGGGTGCTATTTCGTTTCCAGAGTGTGTATAACACTGACACTGCACCGTTAGAGAGGATATTTATACCACTTTCCAAGAAGAAAAGGACTCGGACCTTGGACAAGTGTAACTTTTTCTCTTCGTGACGTTCGTGCGTCACTTTTGTCTACGGGGTTTTCGGCTAGCCAAGCACATTTGACCTTGTCTTATGTCAAGGGTCAGGTGGACAAATGGTTTTTGGCCCATTTTTTTCAAATTCTGAAGAGAACATTAGCCAAAAGAGTTTTGAGCCTGACCAAGCCGATGAATCAATCATCACGTTTTCAAAGAGGAGATAATCGCGCCACGTCCCTCCTCCCTTTCACCAAACACATTTTTCACACACCTGTCGTCTTTTGGCTCTCCTTTTCCCAAGAAACAATTATTCTCACACGCTTTCAACAACACGTACACACTTGAGTAGACACCGACGAAGCGTCCAGTCGACAGGAAAAATGACCACTTTCATCGTTCATTGCAGTTTGTTACTTTCTACTTCTCATTTCCCTTTTCCTCCCACTTTTGACCTTTTCTTTCATCTCCTGTATCGTATCATTTTCTATGATTATTTCCCGTTACGCTTTAATCACTCATTTATTTCTTTCGTAAAAGATCCATCTTAGTGTCTTTCGTCTTTGTCTTTAGTCTTTCTTTGTTCCGTACTCTTTCTCAAATACAGAATCATTGCATCACATTCTTACATTAATGATTTGTGGTCATTTTCTGAAGAAAAATCCCAAGTCCCGGAACTAGCTCTTTCTGGAAGTTTGAAACTTCCGATACCAACATTTTCAAACGGGAAATTGTCATCCGGTTCATTTAATTAACTTTTTTTTACAAGACGAGTTTAAATTAAATGCGCATTCTTTGAGTGCTCTTGCTGTGCTTTTCTCAGTGTCCTAAGGTATATTCTCACTGAAAATGTCACCTAATCATCCAAGATAACAAAGGAAACGACAAGCTCAAATCTTGAATTCAACTAGGTGAAACTATACACCAGCAGAAATAATGCGCTTACATTTAGTATCCATTGTGTGTTGTATGGTTGTGTTGTATACACTCAGAACCTCAGAAGTCATACAAAACATGTCTCGCATTTCATTACTCATAAACAAACAATGGACAGAATACACTGAACAATATTCAAAAGCATCCTTAAATTAATTCGGTTAACATCATTTTCCCTCATTTTCATTGTTACCTTTCATTTGACATAATGAGCATAATAACGCTTTGTGGAGACACAACGACTTGTTTCTAAATGAACAAAGGGACATACAATCATACAAACGCTTTTCTTCCTTATGCAAATTGTTAGTGACCTATTTTAATAATCCTTGCTAAATTAGATTTTGCAATGAAGTTACTGCGACGTTCAGGTCAGGTTGTGTCATTTGTTTGTTTTGTACTTTTACTTGTTGATTTCAGCTCAGGCAAGAAAATTGGGAGAAATTGCACAACAATAACTGACGTTTCGCAAAACAAGACAAAATGCATTAAAAGATTTCATTATTACTCTAAAGATAAACGAGGATTTGGCACTCCAGGAGACCTTCCAGACGAGCAAGAGCAATATGGTAAAATGTCTCGGAAAGCTAGCAGTAAGCAACATTTATTACCACTTTATAACATTACTTATAATTAAGTACGAAATGCAACAACATTTTTCACAGGTTATTACTTTTAATTTTTCAGTGCGCTTGGGATAAAAACCGAATTTACAACAATGCAATGCACGGAAACCAACAGGATGTGCGGATGTGCCAATTGCAAAGATTGTAAAGCTACACAGTTACAGAAAAGAAATCCGATCTAAATTGAGAAATATTAAATGAATGGGGTTGCCCTTGCAAAAATAATATCCAAAAACTGTAGTATATACTTTATTTGCGTATTAATTATGAATTTTAGGAACAACATGGTAATTGAGAATCGGTATAGAATACAATTCAATTACTTGGAAAGAACGACGCAGAAGAACTGAAAAACAATCGCCTGCCTACACAACATTAGAGTTGGTCTGGTTTCGTCACTGTTCCTGATCCTTTGATCCTGACTGGACTGAGAGTGAAAATTAGCCCAAATTGACACGTCTGACAAGAAGCAAAGTTTGCTTTATCGAAATGACTTGCTTCCTACGATCACGATTTGATCACACGTCTTAATTGCCTATTTGCGATCAAATTAGCTCTGTTCTCAGCTGGAAAAGACATCCTACGTGTGACATTTCACCAGTGACTGTACACCTACACGACGGGAAATACTACGGAAAAGTTTAACAGCCTACTTAAGCATGTTAAAGTAGATTTTCTATGTCACTTACCCCTTGCCATGAACCAATTATTTTACACATATGTGTGAAAATGCTGCTAAGCCTGTCAGGAGTCAGTCAATCTGGTCCTGTCACGTGGACAAGGAATCGGAACAGTGACGGTGTCTTTCTTATTAATTGTCAACAGTTTCCCATGAACGGAATTGTACGAAAACACATGTGTGTGTGGGCGAAATCCAATCAAGCGGAGTTAATTGGGAGGACTTAAAAGAACTAAAAATATAGTTCAATTTTTTAAGTCAACGAATGTTGTGGACGTAAATTGAAATCGTTAATGCTAATTGACGTTGAAAAAGAGGAATTTAGTACGTATGTACGAAACGGAAACTTACCTTTCGAAACCCAATTTTTTTTCTCGAGACAATTTCCGTTTCATTGTTAAATGTATTACAGCATTGTATAAGTTATGGTCAGTCGTTGCATGCAATGTGAAACATTACGAAACCGCTTTTCCCATCGGAAGATGTAATTGGACATAATAATAATGCTCAACGAAGCTCGAAAGGAGGCTTTCATCTCCCACTGTGGTTTCTTATCGAAGAGTGCTAGGGAAAGAGATCGTTTCTCCTCGTTCTATCAATAATTGGAATTTCTACTAGTACAAGCAAGACTAGACGAGAAAGAGCGAAGGAGAAGAGAAAAAAGAAGAAACTAAATCTCTGACTGGTGAAAGCAGCTTTTCTTCCTTCGTGCCCATCAACCACCCATCGCAAAAAAGGAAAAACTAGCTGAGGAAGCTCAAAAAATCAAACCTTTACACTCGACACTCAGCTAAATGTACTAGTAATGCTCGTACTTTCTCCACCTTCATTTTGGGAAGAACCCTGGAAGTAAAGAAAATACAAGAGTTCTACGCAACACCAGCACAAGCACACAAAACCGACAACGAATGGGTCATTCCGAAGCATTTTTGATTTTTACAGTCTTTTCCCAAAGCTCAGCTGGTTTATTTCCTTGCATCATTGCTTTTCCGACGAATTGTAGTAAATTGGGAGATTTTCTCACAAAAGTTGAGAAAAAAGGATGAATGAGAAAAAACAAGCATTGAGTTTATTTTTTGACCCTTTTTGTGTACTTTCTTCCAAGATAGAGTCAGATTTTTCTTTGGATTTTCCACCCGTAAATTCTCCTTTTTTCATATGAGAAATTGGGTTTATTGAATGGACAAGGACAACACAGACATCCCATCATACAAAATCCTTGCTAAGCCACACGCAAAGTGAAGGAGTCAGTGTTGATGATATTTGAAGAAAACTAACATGGAGAAAAATTCATTAGGTCGTCTGTATGCATTCTCACACAACATGTTGTGTGTGTTGTCGTGCACTTAAGATTTAGAGGAATAGCTTTTTCTGTGCTCAAGAGATACGAGAAAGTTTATGAAAGAGAAAAAAGGACGAAAGAGAAGAGACAACGAAAAAGGAGAGAAAATTCGCTTGCTTGTCTTTCTCTCTTGTGTGTGTATGTGTTTCACCAAGTTGCACACTTGGACTCTTGGCGAATACGAATGAGTTACATTTTACATTTTACACTTTACACTTTAGACTTTTTAGACTTGGTAGTTTTCGTGCGGTATATATACGAACGTACTAGAGAAAGCACATACGTAGGACATAGGAATTTAAATACTCATATGATTTTCGGAGTATGTTTATATGTTACATGTAGCAAGTATTGCAACAACTGCTGGTTAAGCTGGAAAGTTGAAAGTGGATGTCTCGAAAATCCAAGAGGGAGAAACTAAATTGTAACATACAAGGTGAAATGTGGAAGATGATACGAAGAGAGTAGCTACTAAATGAAAGCAATTCCCTTTGAGAGTTGGAAAGTCAAAGACTCAAACAATTAGACGTGAGTTTGAGCTGCTTGTACGTTACTTTCTTTACTGTGCTGGATTTCTCGTCCTTCTTCCTTGCTCCAATTTCCTCTTGACTTCCTTCAAGTGTTTATCTGCTGTTTAATTTCTCGTCTTTCTGATTGAAAACATGGCTAATCAGACAACTTTGGAGGAAGGAGAAAGTGTGAACGCTCGGAGAAATTTGAAATCTGCCAAGTTTGTCCGTTAGTCCACTTGAATGATTTGTTTAAACAAGTTTCTCTCTCTGGCTTTCCTGTCTACTGTTTGCCCTCCTGTGGAAATCATCAAGGATCCAATTCCAATTCAACTGAGACTCATTTATGTAGGTGGGCGATGTTTCTGGGTTCCTCAGGTTTTACGTTTTACCCGGTGTGCAAAAACCGCTCTCACGGTTTAGGAATATTTCATATAACATAACATCTTTACTAGCAACTTAACTTCATTTTACACTTAATACATTGTAGTATGTATACTTGCAAAACTATATAATATGCTCTGAAAGTCCGTACTGAAACCTGGAACTGACTGAAGAACATTTACTTAAATAAACGAATACTACGTCTTTTCCCAACTTTCTTTTCCAACAATTTCACGTCAACAAACATCCGCCAATTCTTACAGTACACTTTTTCGCTAACAGGAAAACATTTATTATACAAGTTTTGGGTACAAAGGTACAATGTATTATACAATACATTATCCTTGTACATATATGTGTTATCCAAGTAGTTACATTACATAAAAAAACTTGATAAATGACACTGTTACTGTAAGGTCATTGTCGGTAACTATTGATATTGACAAGAATACAAGGATACCTCTCTTTTTGTTAGATTTTTTTCAGAGAATCCAGCCAAATGCCAAAATCTGTAGCTTTCCTTCAATCAATGTGAAACACGGGACAAACGCTACGTTTTCGTTCTCAACAAAGAGAAAATGCGACAAACTCACTCAACTCAACGTACAGCCTGGAGTCTGTTCAATTATTACGAGTCTTCCTTTTCATAGCTCGTTCTGCAGCTTATAATAGTAGTTTTGGTCTAATCTGTCAATGTAATGCAATGGAGAAAAGAACTTTGTGGGTTTCGTTTTCACAGACAAGATGAGAGAAGTAGAAAAGGTCGAGGTGGTAGAGCAGAGAGAATTGATAGCAGTATGGTATTTTCTTTATAATACCCGGGTATTTCCGTCTCGGGATACTCCAATTCCGTCGGTCCATATGCAAAGAGATTTATCTGGAAACTTATTGAAAATTCTCTCAAACTTATCACTTGTACTTTCTAGCACACAAAAAGGGTTCGATGTGTCCAAAAACTAAGAGTCTTTCTCAAAACTTTTGTTCAACTACTGGAGATGGAAAAGCAGAGTTTTGTGGGCATTTTCACAGGATCGTGGAGAAAATTTGAATTGAATTTGCAATGTTAGGGTCTGAATCAAATTATTGTAATACATTTGAATCTCTTTATAATACGCCTTTTCAAATAACCTGAACCAAAAATAAATCCATATCATACCAAAAATTAATATCCACAAAATGTTGTACTATATTTATTTTTGGATCCAAGATTTGATTGACAGGACAATAAACGGGAAATAAAAAAATCCTTCAGAAAAACAACCTTAACCTGAACCAAAAATAAATCCATATCATACCAAAAATTAATATCCACAAAATGTTGTACTATATTTATTTTTGGATCCAAGATTTGATTGACAGGACAATAAACGGGAAATAAAAAAAATCCTTCAGAAAAACAACCTTGAAAATAATAAAACCTACTTTTATTTCTGTATGTCTTCAAGACTTTAAGATGAAAGTCTTGAGGCTTTCTTTGCTGGCGTCAGTCAGTTGGGACACGTCATCGGAATGCCATTGGAATACTGAAAAACGGAGAAAACTGCCTCAGGTTGAACTTTGAAGTTGAAATAACGTGATTTGATGGTTTATTTGACTGATTAGATTTCAGAAATTGTACGTGGAAATCCTGCGGGTCGTCTCCAACAACTTCTGTGTGTCACCCACGTATTTTTGAAGATCTTAAAGCTTTTTCACGCTTCAGTTCTTCAAAGCGGGCGAACTGCCTTAGGGGCTTTTTAAAGTGAAAACTGTCAGTTTCCCTGCTTTGTGATTGAGATGAGACGGAATTCTAAAGCTGTTTATTGGAAAAGCGGTTTCGTCATTGCCGGCCTTACGCTATGAATTTTTGCAATCACAATTTCAAAACAGCTTATACAATTTTTTGAAATTATATAAAAATTACGAAAGTTGTCAGTCGCAAAATTCCGATTTCCGGTGAAAAAGGTCGGTGATGCTACAAAAGCTGCTGAGTACTTTACATGGGCATTAGCGTAGTCTCGAGTTGCACAATTTCCGCTTTTGCAAATAAAATGTTGCAAAACACCTCTTCATATCTTTTGTTTGAGCGTGGGAATTGTGTCTGCAGCTAAACACAAACTGGATACTTTAATCTAACAATTTTTTCTCAAATGACTGCTTTTACCATCCTTTTTCGTTTCTGCAATATCTTTTCTACCCATTGTTAACATGTGTGAAAAGTAACACCTACAATAACTTAATCCGAATCCGAACGCAAAAGGGGCGCTCACAATGGGCAAATTGAAACCTGAAACGGGATCACAACCCTCTCTCAGAGTTGATTTTCCGCTCGACATCGTTGTCGTTGATGCCACAACCACTTTTTCTCAATAATGTGTGTTCGTACGAACAAGAATCGGATTTCTGAGTGAAAAAGGAGATAAACTCAAGGTCGTAGCTGTTTTTCTTTTTTTTTGGAATTTTTTTGTCTACTATGTGAAAAAAGTGGACGGCAAGAAAAGAAACGGAAAACAAGAAGTGTTAAAATAAGAAAGGAGGAAAAACCTGAAATTTTGTTCCATGAAAAAGTTTCACGTCCAGAATGATTGTGTTATCCCGCATCCCGCATCAATATTTATCCGCCAATCATTGTATAGTCTCTTAAGGATTTTTCCGGCTTTCTCGTTTCTGTCTGTCGTGTGAGTTCCATTTTGTTGAACAAAAAAGTGAACACTGCAAACTTTTGAATTATGCATTTGAACGAGGCACTTCAACTTGTATTACACTTGTGTTCCCGTGCTTTCATTCGTCTGTCTCTTCGTCGACGTCGTCGTTAGTTTTTATCGAATTATACTATACCGGACAATGTAACGAAAACAGATGTACATGAATTTCATTCAGGTTTCACCTCTGTTTTTCTTTCCGGAAAAAAATAGTCAAGAGTCACTTGACCACTGTTCTCAATCGAATGATTATGATCGGTTTATTATAGGGTGAAATCGGAAAAGTTGCTCCGTGGTGCGTTGTCGTATCTCATAGGAATTTCTTTTTGCTCCATGCAATATGACATCTTCAGGTCGATATGACAGTGATCATTATCGGTTTTCTCAAACTTGGACCAAGAAATTGGATAAAACTTAACTTTCAAATGCACACGATTACAACTTGTGTGAGAACAACATCTGACCTGAATTTTCTAACGAGTCAATTCCAATTTTTTTTATCATTTACTGCCTGTGATTTCTCAAAGTAAAAGTGACAGGAAACGTCCGTCGAGAAGTCAATTAGTTCAAATCCTTGAGATTTAACGAACATCTATTGAATTAGACAATTAAGCTGGAATTGCGTTAACGCTTGTCGCTAAAGACGTTAAGAAGCGAAGTGTCGTGTCATGTTTTTGAATCAATAACTACAAGGTGAGTTAGGTGAGTTCCGTTCCGATTCTTCGGATGTTAGTAATTAAAGCACTAGTAACTTAATCTAATCTGCGAATGGCAGATTCAATTAAAGATCCAAAAATGCGTCTTTTTTGCCAACTCGATGAACAAAGCGTGATTGTGAAAGATTGTGACATTTTTACCTTTCAAACTGTTTTGCAATATTAATACACTTGACGGCGTCGTTGCTGACGTCATGACATGTTTGAAGACACTACAGAAAGGAAGAAAAAGAGAATGGAGCAGCAGAGAAAAAAGAGTTTCAACCTTTAAGACTCGATTTTTTCTTTTTCGTCTGTATAATACAACATGGCAGTGGCACAGTTTTTTCCTGGGTGGTTCTACTGTCATATAAATATAATGGCTTTTGTCGTGAGCCTGGCACATTGACGACCAAATGGTCCATTTATCCATAATGCGATGAAGTAGGTACCATAACGCGAATAGTATAAGTATAGATGTGTACTGTGTACAGAGACAGGCTGGAGAAAGCATTAGGGAAGAAGTTCGTGTCTTTTAACATTGGGACTGGAGTGTATGCCAAAAAAACAATATCTAATGTGTACGACACTTTTGATCAGAATATCGTCCGTGAAATTGCAAGTGTCGAGTGGTCCGTGAGTTAATTGTTGACTAACTTCTTGCTTATAAATTAGACTGAAAGAAGCTGGACCTTGAGAAAACAAAGGTATTTTTTTAAACAGGAAGGGACGAAGGACAGTTTTGGCAGGATAAGGATAGGAGTTTTTAGGTTTGACATGTGACATGAGACATGGGGCATGGGACCCACTCAGATATTCTTTGGTCCAAGCGTCATTGTTTAGTGACAAGAGAAGTGTAGGAAGTGTGGTATTGCTTCGGTCTCGTGCACTAATCGATGGTTCTGAAGGGTACTACGACTCTGACGATATAGGCAAAAGGAAGAATGAAAGAATGCATCGTGATGTAATATTAGATATAATAATGGTTGTAAAGTATAGTAACTGAGTAACGTGGAATTTGAGTTAGAAGACAGGGAAAGAGAGACGTTAGATGATGTATAGTTCCTTCGGGGCCGATCCTCTACTCTTCAGAGTCTCCCTGTCCGAAGCCGTATTTCATCGATAACATCCGATGACAACTACATTATCCTGGCATTCTTCACGAGCCAAGCTGACTCTCGTCTCTATAAGTGTAGATTCAACCTCAAAGTAAGAAAAGAAACCATGCTGCTCATCGTCTTCTCCTTAACTTTTCCAAGAGAGAAGAAATCCATTCCGTTAAAAAGCTTAAGATTGACGCGAGAGAGCTGAACACGAAGGCCGTCAGGATTATTAACTCTGACGTTTCCCCAGGGACTCTCCAATGGGTACCCTTATTTCTCATTCTTATGGAATTTTCACCCAATTGCATACTTTCCACTAGTGAGTAGTCGTGAACGAGTGAACCTCAACTTTTTCTTCTGATGAGAAAATTTTCCTAAATCTAAATCAAAGTATGATCATAAAAAATGCGAAATTCAATCACACAATGCTAGTTTATATGCACTAGTCACAGTAGTCAGTCAAATGGCATCTTTTGTCACAGTCTCTCAGTATAGCATTTTCCGGGCTATACTGGGCTCTGTAAAAAAAACTTATCCGGGCTGAGTAGCAGTAGATTGAGACAGAATGAAAGAGCCTAAAAGCTCTCTTTTTAAAACCTGGAACTGTCAGGGACAATGGGTTCTATAAAGCTATATTGTCAAAATGAGACGGGCCACGATCGGGTCGGAATGACAATGACAACGACAACGACGTTACATTGGCCAATTGTAACTTTTCAGCCTATTTGACCCGGTGAACGAGAGCAAGTCGCAATAACAGTAGTAGCTCAAGTTGAGCGTTTTTGAAGGACTGACCCCGAAAATCGTTAAAATTAATTACAACCGACAAAAACATGAAGATTACATCCCTGGTTGTAAATCAAGCTGGGCATCGTGACTTTCTCCCTCGAAGCAAGCAAGAGAGGAGAAAACTCACTTCCTCTCACGATCCGACCCAATTTACTTTGCTTTTGAATACTAATCAGCCTCAACCCGTAAACTTCCTCTTTTCCTTCTAATTCCATCGAGCTGAGTGAGGAAAGAGAGAGATGCAATTTTGCAAGCGGTTTCATGCAAAACCAGTTGAAAAGTGTCTTCTATACCTAAAATCTACAGACAACTTCAAATTCTCAAAAACGGAATCTGTGAGTTTCTATTTCCTATACTACGTATACACGTTTTCCCATATGATACTTGTACAAATAGCACATTTCCAGCGTGTATGTGATGTTACAGTCTACAGTGCATAATATTTGAATGCTTACATGCCACAGTTACAAGACTACATAGTACAAGATGAGTACCACTACAATGTGGAATTTCATCCTTTTCACTTTCCCTGGAGGATTTATCCGTTCTCCCATGCAAACATTGCTTTCGTCCTCTTGTGAGGTTGCTCTATAAGAAAATAATCTAACTGTGCGTTGGACAAATGAACTGCCCCGGGAATTCCAGTCTGTGTGAGGGTAAAAGGCACGCTTGCACAAGGACACGACCCAACTAGTCATTTGAAAGTGAACAATTGAATGAGACAAACGGACGATGGAAGAGAAGTCGAGTGACTCCGTTGTAATTAAAGATAGTAATTTCCATGCGTAAGATCCAAACCACTTTACTAGCAAATTTCACGCACAGCCAAATCTTTCCCGGTCTCATCTCCCTGAATTGAATTTCGTGCTGTGTGGGAGTCGTGGGATGTTGGAACGAAAACATAGGTATTTTAGTATAGAAGAGCATGTCTTAAAATCTAGTTATTTTTATAAATTGAGGAAACCATAAGGAAGGTTTTAGCTTTGGAGAGACATTTGGCCAGTGTTTATTTCATCAAGTCATAGCAAAAAAGCTGTTACGTGACAGGACGGATACAAAGTTATTGCGTTACCCATTCATTTCCCTCCGTGGCTCAAAAAGATGTATACATTGCAAGCACAAGTTCAAAGGACGCCAGTCCGTTGCTTTGACTCGTTGGACAAATTGGTTTAAATTGAAACAAGAGCTGAGAGGATGAAGGACGAGGACATGGCATTGCTCCCGGATAGACACATCGAAATAACGTCTCACGTTCACTACATTCCGAAAGTCAAAGTCAAAAGTCTTGTCAACCGGGCAGTGGTTTCTGACGAGTTACGAAAACAATACTTTTCATACGATACGAGCTGCAGTTTCAACTGTGTAGCTATACTGAATTATACTGAATACATCACATTTTTTTTCAGTTGCTGTTTGACTTCCCTCTGGAGAATTTTACTGGAAGAGGCCTTCATTAAAATGAGACATGTTTTTTGCGACTTTCAAAAATAAATGCAACGCTAGAGAATAAAATGCATCTGCATGGATATTTCTTTGGTATAGGACGTCCCGTACATGCATTTTGATTATCAAAATTAAAAAATAACAGTCACGTATACATAGTAAGTAATACTAATCATTTTTTACGGTCTTCCACCCAAAAAATGTATATAATACAAAGTGTTTTTGTAAGCTACAGCTTACACACATGGCGTACAGAATTATGTAGCAAAGTAATAAGTATCTAGTATAGAGGACGAAAGATGTTATTCCTAAAAAAAGAATAAAAGGTCCCAAATGGAGACGGTTGGTGAAGACCCAAGACTCCAGACGAAAATAAACTATATCTTTCACTTAACTTGGTAAAGGAACTGTTGTGATGATTCAATTAGGCAGGGAGCGGAGAGGATGAGAGTTTGTGCGGCGAAAACCGGTGAGTGTGTTTGGAAAGTTGTGTTAGTATATGTGCAGACAGAGAGAACTGCTCTCGGGAGGAAGCGAAAAGAGAAGATGGAGGATCTGTAGAAGAAGAACGACGGGAGACTGACGTTTATGAACAAGTTGGACCGTAACACTTTTTGTCATCATTTCCCCTTGAGCAATAATCATCAACAGCCTCAAAAACCAAGTGTCTGTACATGAGTATAAACTTTGCTTTCACCACTTTACCAGGCTGCACTTTCTCTCTCTCTCTCTATCTCTCTCCTCCTTTCCTTAGCTTCAGTTTTCCTTTACGCTGAAATATTGTCTGGTGTCAAGTACGATGAGCAGAAAAGCTTTCTCCATGTGTATGCAACATATAAATACGAAACCTTGCTCATAGTACAACCTACAACGTAAACGTAACACATAAGCAAAACCTCACTCCTGATTTTCCCTCAGGTTGTTTTCGGTGACGAGTTGTTGTTTTCCTTCTGTTTTGGAAACATCCCGTTTTCTACACAACAAATCAACGAACGTTGGTGTAATTTAATACACCAGAAAAGTTTATAATACAGTCCGTAGTAAGTATAGTAGCAGTATGTACATAACATACGTGATTTTCAAAACATGTAAATCATTATACAGGTACTTTGGAAATGTAAAGTACAAAGTAAAGTCTAATCCCAGAAAGGTTGCAGGCTATTAAGATTATATAAGTTACAATCTCCCAGGGTTTGGATTCCGTAACATGCTGTTGATGTCATTGCTTACATAAAATGTTTCCACATTACGGACAAATTACCCGAGATCCAACTACAGACGGCCGCATGCATTGTTGCTTTCTGCGCATTTCTTTCTAGGATCAAGAGTGAAAAGTAACCTGTTTATTATTTACATTAGGTAAATATTTTAGTAGAGTAGTTTTCTCTCCTTGTTTCTGTACCTTTGTGATCAATGGAAAGTGAAAAGTAAGACGGAAATAGCATCTGAGTGAGTTGGACTCGTTATTGTTTGATACAATGACCTTATCGTCCTTGAAAATCTTCACTGTCATGACTTCTCATCTCCGCCACTTCCTTTGGAGAAAGGTTTTGCTTTCAATAACTCGAAAGACGGTTCGTCCACACGTCTCAACTGTGAAGCACAAAGGGAAATTGGAATGAGACGAAGAAGAAGACGGCAACGAACGTCTTTGAGTGCGTGTCGTCGTAATGATGATAGTGACACGACATGAAGAAAAGATGACTCAGTTTCATAATGCGTAGGGACGGAAGGAATTTATTAAATGTGTCATACTTGTGTCAGAAAAGTTTTTGTGTTATACTTATATTACACGAGTCTCTTCTTATGGACACAATACAAGAATGAGGAAAAGGCAAAATATCTAGTTTTGAAGTAGTAGTAGTGTGTATCACATGTAGTTACTACTAAAAGACTTTTAGTTATGACTTTCTTTGCTTTCTTCCTTTTGGCTAAAGTTGCCTTGTCCACATCCAAGCAATAATATGACTTTTCGTGTAAAAAGCATTGCGATGAGTCCGTTCCGCCGTTGCTGGTCGTGGCCCATGGGATCTGAGCCTTTTCTTACGGTGAAGGATTTCTTTCTTTATTTAGACTTCGGATATGGCTCTGTTAGAAAATTGCATTCCATTCGACAATTTCGTCTTTTCTCACCGTAGCCTTCAGGCCTTTTATCATGTGGAAGATTTTTTTTGAAAAAAAGAAGAAGGTTTGGAAGCTTAGGGGTTTGACACAGTGAAAAGTCTGTTTGAGTCTGCATCATCGTTCCTCGTTCCGTATATTATCATGGTCCCATACCCATACCTCACTAAGAACATGTCGGTGGGTTTTTTCTTGGGGTCCGTGAGAAAGTAAAAGAGCACGTAAAAATCCCTAGGACACGAGTCACCCTTTCCTATTAGGCGAGTTGTACGTCAAAAGCTATAAATGCGCTTTACTACTACTGCTACGTCCATTTTTCGGTTGATGGATAGATTGGGTCGGTTTGATAAATGCACTCCGTTAAGCTATGAGGAAAAAGGGAAAGTCGTACGCAAAATTGGGAAAGAGAGATCGTACAACCGAAGGAAAAAGAAGAGAAAGTTACACGAGGACGACGAGAGGAGAGAGAGAGTCTGACAAAATAGACGGTTTCTTTTTAAGAACCATTTTACGAATTTGTGCCATACGTGCCCAATTCTAAAAATTTTCTTTCTCCTTTGTTGCACTGTGGTATCAGATCATACGCGAACAAAACCTCAAGCGTGCAAAATTTCACAGAATCAACATTACGACTACAGAAAAGTCATAAAATTTTGGTCCCAAAAATTACTACAGAGAATAATTTTCACTCTCTTTCTCTCTGTCTCACCCTAGCACGTCATCGGTTTCCTTCCATGTCGTATGGAAAATTGCTATAGTCTGTGTATAGTAAATGGAAAAACTTTAAAACGCATAGTGTCTGCTAAAATAATGACGTTCCTTAAGTCAATCCACTTCGGTCATACAACCACTTTCTCTTCTGTTGCTGACGTACTTAAAGCTTCTCCTGAAATTGCTTTAGTTCATCATGTCGATGTACTTACATAGACTTTCGGATGAGTTACGCAACATAGGGCAAAAGGGACGAGTTATATGTAGTATAATGTAGACAGCTTCACAGGACTTTTAACAAGGTATGGATAATTTGATTGATGTGGAACAATCTATAAATAGACCAAGTACGAAAATGCCATTGAAAACTGTCACATCGTGTCTTCACTTCACACCAGAAACCAATTTTGATTTATCAAAGGTCCTTTTACCTTTTGAAGTCGACACGATGACGTGACGATAATTCTAGTACTTGGAAAAAATATTAACTAAACCTTTGTGAATTTATCTTTTATGCTTTATCATAGAAAGTCAGAGCTACTAAAGGGTCATGATTCGTTAGTGATCTAAAAATACAGTTGTGCAAACGGCATGGAATTTAAGCGTCAGCTCTTTTGGACAAGGGTTTAATTAATTGACTGATGCTTGCTTATCGTTTGAGATTGCTCAAGGTTTATTTACACAACAGTCGAGTCATATTTCTGATGACTTCAGATTACGTAATGAAGGATGGACAAAAATAAACTGTTTTCCACTCACTATTTAGTCAATTGTCACTTTATTTGCAATGTGTTCTGAAACATAGTTTACCATACAGAATGATGAGAGATGAGACAGCAATATTGTGTCGACCTAGCCAATGAAATTGGCAGTTTCTTTAAGGTAGTCAGTGACATCTTGAATTCGATATTTATTATACAAAGGACGTGAAAGGAGAGAAAATGATGTTGAACATCTAACAATTTCATTCTTGAAAGGAGACAAAAGAAAGAAGGAGTCAGCCAAGTAGTTTTCGTCAGCTTGTACATTCTTGTGAACAAATTATAGATTTCTTCATCTCTACCTCTACTTTTCGTGATCTTTTTTTCTTACCGTTCTTCTACTTTCTCTTGTCGTATTTTACTTTTTTTTTTTTCAATGTATAACATCTCTATATTTATGATACTCTGCTCTTCATGTGTGTTTATTTTTGCTCGATGATGTAGAAAATGTAATCACTAAATAATTTCAATATTACATCATCTTAGACATAAAAACAACATCATTGTTTTCATAATTAGGAAACTGTTAGTCGTCTACGGAATATAATACGTTTGTTTATTTGTGTTTTTGAAAAAGTCTCTTCGTCTTCAAGTTTTGAAAGAAACGACGCATTTCTTATAATACAAAGTAAGCAAAGTGAAAAAAGTAAGAGTGACGGTGGTGAGATGTTGGAAAATGGCAAGATCATGTTAGATGTACCTATTCGATCCAAATCCTCATCTTTTACATGTCCTTTTCTTTTCATGAAAATCTCACACAAAAAACTCGTATTCTCGTTCCTGTTTGAAGAACCTTTTTCCAGATCTCCACTTGGCCAAAAAACTAATATAATGGGCCATCGAAAGTGAAAGCCACATCCAAACCTTTCAGCATTGATCCTATATAGCAGACAGTTGAATTTTGGAGTGCTTCTTCCGTCGTCAATCCTCAATCCACTTGAAAAGTGAAATGCATCGCGTAAATGTCTCTCGTGTGTTCATGTTCTTGTCGTTTGCAAAATGTCAAAAAATGGGGGGTTTCGTTTTCTGAAAACTTGGCGCTTTTTACTATAAGACTCACTCGTTTACTCCTTTTGTCGTATAAGGAATAAGGAATGAAGGGACATTTTTTCATTGACAACTAGGGAATCGCGTCAACGTTGTCAAGATCATGACCATGATTTTATTTCACATATCTCCAAAATAATACAATAGTATTACTACGTACCACACATAAGAAAAATACACTTTCCAGTCCCTTTTCGCCCCTTGTTCGTATGTTATATTATCCCTTGCCCCACATTTCCTCAGAGATTGTCATATACAAAGCAAACATAGGTAGTCAAAGCCAAATCGAAATAACGTCCACGGCAAAGTCGGCTATGATATTTTGCTCTCTATGCTTTTTTGTGTCAAACCAAAATAGAAAAAACGATAGCTTGGGTGACCTGGAGAAAGCAAAAAAAAAATCCGAAAAAAGGTCTTTTCGGTCTTGACACTTAGCACTCTCCAGACCCTCAGTCATTCATCCGGCGTCAGAGTATTTATTCAGACTCCAGCTTCAACGACTTTTCCATTTGGGACCGAAATTCTCTCTTTTCTCTCTCACTCAGTCCACTTTCTCCTATTGTCACCCTACAAAAAGTACCTCATACCTTCTCAATGTCCCAATACCAATGTAAACTACGGATTTCTAGTATTCACCTTACTTCACCTAAAAACCTCCACACAAAGGCTACTTTCAAAGAGGTACCGTATCAAACTGTACATACTTCAAAAAATAACCCATATTCTATAAAGTGTTTGTGTTGCTCAAATCTCATTGCTTCGTATTGTTCTTATACCTAGAAAATCTGGGGAAAAAATACATTACGCCAAACTAAACTCGGGACTTTCGTCCAGTAAACATTCAAATATCAAACAATGCTTTTCAAAACACAGTCAAACAACACAAAATGAGATATAAAATGAAAAAAAGAAACTCCTGAAACTTCAGTTACATTTTCTCAGCAATCTCAGTACAGCCGTAGGTAGGGGGTAAATAAGATTTTTAGCATGAGAAAAATGTGCGTTACAAAACAAAAGATTTTGAAGAGATTTGACGACATTTTTGACCTCGACTTGACAATCCCAAGCAAAAGTGACAACCAATTTTGACAGCATTATATAAATGGATCAATAAAAGCTTATGCAAATTAACTTATTTTTGATGTCTTTCAGATGAAATGACATTTGCACAAACGTTGAAAAAGGAATGAAACGCAACTCTCCCTATCGACTTGAAGCCTCAACTATAGGGAAAAAGATAAGTCCATCCTTGTTTCTGTATCTTCGTCATCCTGTCACATTTCAAAACACCGTAGTGTGTATATGAATTACTTCACTGTTTTGTGTATTGTTATTTTATGTTGAGAAGTGTCTTGTGAATGTGTATTGTACTTCCCGTGTGTTTTAAGTGTGTTGTGTGTACTGTATACGTGACAGTACCATTTTTTAGTTCTGTACTTCACTTATGTTTATTTAAAATCTCATTTACACTATTTTATAAAATATTTTTCTACTGTATTTTGAGATTTTGAGTGTTCGTCGTGTACAAATATATTTTTAAACTGTACATTAAATAAGTACAATTTACGTTTTTATTTAAAAAATACGACGGGGACGGAATTTTATTTGGGCCATACACAAAAGGCACAAAAGCCTATTTGAAACCATAAAAAAGTTATTTTTATTACGTATCAGGTGATTGTGGGTGCATCACACAAAAATCTCCTGGAACAGGTGTGGTCGGCTGCTCAACGTGATTTTTTTAATACGATGATTCCCCTTTCATTACTTTTTTAATATTTGAATTACATTGCAAAAGTGCATTATAGTGAAGACGGATTGTGATTCTTATAAAACTGGGTTAAAAGAACTTACGTATACGTCATTAAGCAATAAGTTTTACAGGTGATGTCCTACTGTCCACTTTTTACAACTAGTTTTGTTGTCAACTTATCATTTGGTATAAATTACTAACAACGTAACAACGTCCGGCCAAGGTTTCTTCTTATCAAAAAGGTAAGTTGTTGATCTAGTTTAGTTTTGTATTTAATTGCTTTTGTGATTTTTCACACCAAAGTGTCATTTTCCTGAGGTATTGTGAATTTGTGAATCAGGAGGTTTTTGAGCTTGGTGTTAATTTTGTGTCTAAGGTGTGAAATGCAAATATAGTAAGTCCAGTTGAGTTGGAAGTTTAATTATTTATCAGTTTGTATTGTTTTTTATTTATTAAAATAGATAATCAGTGTCGACATTGTTGAATTTGTAAGAATAAAGCAAGCTGCCTTTTGAAGCCAACTTCCGGTGCTAGCAAAACCTTAACAAATGGTTCAAGATGTACGTGTGCTTTTAAAGAATAAATGTGCAAATGTCAAGGACAATCGATATTTTGGAAAGAGAGACTAAAGAAGAGAATATTTATTTACATGTAATCGATATTGACAATGAGAAAAAAGTAAGCTATTAAGTACGCAGAGTTGGGACAAGAAAGTGACCCAAATTGACATGGAAGAAGACTGAGTATTCTTAAAGTCGTACGTGACAACCGGCAGCTACTTTGGATTTTGATCAATCAGAAGGAGGAACGTGGAGTATTTACATTTCAAAAAGTGATTCCAGACTGGAATTACTATTGTATAGACCGAAAAGAGTGACTTCGATTAGGACGACGGAAGTGAAATACATCAGTTGGGATCAAAAGAAAGGAGACAAGATTTGCTGCACTTTGGGACTTATAGAAGAGAAAGAAGAAGGAGAAGGAAAGAAGGGGTTTGAAAATTTCTCTCGTTGAAGTGGTCGTGGTTTTGGAGGTATTAAAATAAAATTTGTCCGTAGCCAGAACTCTTTCTTGTGTGCTGAAGTGGTAGAAAGAAAAGACGAACGGGTCTTCTGGAATAATCCCATGAGAGATAGAATCATCTGGGAGTGATTTATACTTTGTATGAAAAAGTGTGGCGGTAGCATCTCCGGGCGTCCTGGCGGTGTCGACGAGCTTTTAACCCGCAAGACCCTTCTCCGTTTATAAACAAGAAACTCGACCCGTGTCAGAAAGTAGCGGAAAGGATAAGGTGGGAAATACGCTGGAGGAGTGAGCAGAAACGATAATATACACAAGAGAAAAGAATATAGAAAAGTATACATACGGAAGGGAAAACAATAAATCAGCCATGTTAAAGTGGAAGTTAAACAAGAATCCCTTATTAGTGACAGCAACGACATGAAATATTTGCTTTGGCTCCTTCACAAGGAGACTAGGACGACCACTCCGGCCATAATTCATATTCAAAGCATATTCTTCCTGAGAAGAATCCACAACAAAAATCTGCAATTAGTGCTCCTCCACGTGTTTCAACCGACACGACCCGCTGTCGCTCATTCCACTCAGACTGATTTGCCTGTTCATTCTAAACATTCCCGAAACAATAGTCAAAGCCAAAGTGACTTAATAGTATTCCTTTGCAGCTGTACTTGCTACTACGTCCTCTACGTTGCTGCGTCCGTTTTCCTGTTGCTCTCGCATTTTTGCAGTCGCAACCCATCTTTGGTTGCGTTTACGTTTACTGTCAAAGTATTTACATTCATCGCCACTTTCGTCATGTCGGCAGCTACAGCGACTTCGACGAACACTGTCAGCACAGCTACAGAACGTTCCTCGTCAACTTCTTCAGCTGGAGCAGCTTGTGATGTTCCGAAAACTACAATGGTCCGAGTTGAATTCGACTACGAGTACGATTACAAAACAAGGAAAATTACCATTAAAGCTGGAGAGAAGCTTCATTTGCTTCAAAAGACTAATGAGCATTGGTGGAAAGGTACGTTCGTATTATCAAATCTTATGTTTACATTTTTGTTTATTCGTAATTAGAGCAATCTGATTTGATTAAAACAGCGTTGAGTACAAATCCAAGTGATCACAATCTGATTAGTTTAGGGCATTTGGGATACTTATTAACTTTTCACTTTCTCCAAAGAAATTTTGACAATTGCACAAGGTCACTGACAAATTCGACTCTTGGTATTTAGTCATTAACAGTCAATTTATATTTAAGTTCACTGTTATGTTACAAAGTCCATTGATAAGAAAGGACGATAAGAAAGACATTGTTTGGAGATGGGGAGTGTAATCATAGAATGAGGATCTAAGCTGTCTGTACTTATCGTTTGTATTAGAAAAATGTCCGTTTGGCTTGTTGTAATCGACTGACACGAATGGGGTTTATGAGATTAGATTCATTCATTGGCCACATGGCCTTTGTGTCTGTAAAGTGGAGTAATGAAGGAAATTCTCCTGCTTTGGAGGAGTTCATTCCGTTTTAAGCGTGTGTCCAATGTAGCGTGGAGAAAAGGGATAATTTCACCAGGATGTGGACGATGGTAATTTGGTAATGGCATCGGCATGGTATGGCACACTAAGAAAATGTAATGATCCTGGTCGTCCTACAGCGTCGTGTGGAGCTATAATATTGTACGAATGCTCTTTTTGCAACTATAGATGAGAGGACAGATACGCAGGGAACAAGAGATGCGGAAAGACCAAGTTCTCGCATCTCGCTTTATACTTTGGTTGACCAATGCATGCAAAAGCAGTTAGACACAAAATTAATCCTTCCTGCCATCGTGAATCGTCTCCCTCAAAATGGAGGATTACTCAGCCTCATAAAGTAAATTAGCGGAGTGACTAATAGTCTTTTGTGTCTTTGCACTTAATCGATGAATTATTAGGGAACTCTCGTAGCCAGATGGCTAGAAATTCCTAGGGAGAACGTGAACGATGGGATTAATTCCCGTTTCGTTCTTACAATTATATTATGCTCTCCTCTGCTCTTTGTGTTTATTGCTTATGATTGTACTTATTATTGTTCCAAAGTGTTGGAGGTCGATTTCACTCCTCCAAAAACCTAATTTCTTAAGTTCTATTGTATCACATTCCACCTCCTATGATGCATTATTATGTCATTATAGATGAGAAGGCATTGAAAAATTCAATTACAGAAACTCAAAGTGACACTTTGTTCTGCATTGAAATTTTCTGAATGCTAAACTGGCTTTATTGCCAAAGTTTATGTATGAAATTTTATGATATTATAAATCGTTAGTATTTAAAAAGTGAAAGGTGAAAGTTTATTGGTTTATTTTAGTATGGCACATAGTGCAGTACATTATAATATTGAAATTGAAATATGAAAGTGCTTGGTTTATTAACAATAATTATTAATGACTTTTTTATTTCTGTTTTGCAGTCATTCGCTCTGGAGTAAATAAAGCATTTTTCGTACCTGCTCAGTATGTTGTCATTTTAGAACCCTCAACCAAAGAACCACAATCAGATACACCAATGAATACTTACAGTGTTCCAAATATTCCGTCCAAGAATCACACACCACTGGCAGCTAGTAATAGTGATTTGCCCGTTCCAACGCCTAAGCCAAAGCCGAAACCGGTAATTAATCGGAACGATAGTTCCCGTTCAAGTCATCGAGTTCATAGTAATAAAACATCAGATTCTAATTCTTCTTCACATTCCGGAGGAAGCAGTCGTTTAAAAAATTGGTCTGCGAGTTTGGAAGAGCTTTCTAAACAGATTGTATTTCCATTTCCTGGAATGACAACGTCCGTCGCTGACCTTACCACGCTTCCTCAACAGCAGACTGAAGAGAAGAAGACGACGACAACCAGCAGCAGCAGCAGCTCGGGGATCAACAAGTGTCTCAGCTTTCGTAACCCGGCGTACAATAATAATAATGAAGTTGAAAACAAAGAGGATAATAAACCGTCTCGTGTGGAAATGGAAATTTCTGCAGCATTGACTAATCAACCAGAATCCCTCTTGAGTTTCGGCCAAGCTCAGGAATTAGAGGAGGCGACAACGACCGCGTCTAAACGCAATCAGAATGTGAGTTTTTGAACTCTATCCTCTTATTTTTGCGGGGATCATGGCCCGCATTTCAATTTCTAATCATTCTTTCTCACTGGCTCATAGCATTGAATACCATTTAATTCCACAGCACGATCTGTCCTAAGCTCGTGTTACATTTCATTATTATTTCTCACCATGTGCATCTGTTATGTGTTGATGTGGAAGGATCATTTTGCCGTTGTGGTTTTCTGATTTTGTGCTAGTGGGAGTAAATAAGATCGTGTCAAGCTCAAACTTAAGCACAAACAGCAAGCACGAGCCACTAACCCAATCGTCCCAGTATCGTACACTTTACGAGGTTTGCATGCCAATTGTAGTGACAGGAGCGAACAGCGAAACGACGACAGGCGAATTGTATCGTTTCTCGTTTCAAAACCGTCGTTCAGTCGTTCCCGTGTTGATGTAACTCTGTTCAAAATCCCTTTCTGCTCTCCTAGTCAATTTTGACTTTACCTATTATTATTTATCTATGCGAAAATTCTTTGGTGCGTGAATTGAACTGTGCTGAATCTCATTGTCAGTTTGACTCGTACAGTATTCATTTGATTGCCGTATAGCATCATACACATTTCCGCTTTTCTGCACCTGTATGTAAACGCAAACCCGCGTTTCCTCTCATCAACATCAAAATTTGCATATTTGCACATCACTAAATTCATTAAATTCAGGTTTCGGATACATACAAAAACCAAAATTGTGCTTTCTGCTTTATAAATGAAAGATCTATCTTGACAAAATTACTACATAAATTGATATCTTAATCTGAATTTTAGATCGGAGACAAGAATAAATCAAAGCCGATGAAAATAAGTACTAATAGTCCGAACGAAGTGGGAAAACCACCTCCGACCCCATCACCTTCTGACGCTTCTACTCGCACGTTAGTGGACAATTGGTACGAGTACTATTCGGAAGATTTGGGACGTTACTACTATTACAACAAGGACACAAAGACTACTAGCTGGAAGCCTCCACGTTTCTCTTCCAGGAGGAGCGATGAAAGTTTGTCTTCCTGGAGAGCTGGGACTTCTGGCCATGACTCTTCCATGGAAAAGTCATTAGATAATCTGTCCGAGTCAGGGGATGCCAGCAGTGGGTCTAGTTTTGGGAAAAGAAGGGAAATGGAAACCAAGTTTACGGCTAAACTGAATGAATTGGAACATTCCACTAAAGAGAGCGACAGTCTTCTCATTACTGTCGTTCAGACCAATGAGCCAAAAGACTGTGTGTCAGCTTCGTCACCGAAGGACTTCCCTGGGACTGTCGATGGAGGAAATGTCAAAAACAAAAGCATTAGTAGTGAGAGCACTACTGCGTCGAATGCGTCTTTGTCTGTTGCTGCATCGTCTCCATCTGTTTCTACTACTACAACCATTCCTGTTCCAGAGGGCTGGGAAGAACGATGGGATGAATCCTTGACTCAGCTTTGTTACGTGAACAAAGTGACTGGAGCTAGAGTAAGTTTCGTTTTTTTAGGTTTTATGTCTGCCGCTGTCTTTTCTTGGTCATTTTGTCTGGAATTATGTATTCAGCAATAAGCTACG